>QUOG01000361.1:0-10627 GCA_010416905.1 Polistes dorsalis
GACCTGAGTCTAATTACAGCGAACCAATATTTTAAGATCGGCGCACCAAAATTGGGTAAGGAAATTTTGCGATTTAAAGGCGTGGGTTCTGACTTAAATAGTACGTATGGCGAAGTAGAAGCGACGGTCACTATTGATAAGATGGTGTATCCGGTTAGGTTGCATGTAGTTTCTGATACTTTATTGAATTATGATTTGCTTATCGGTAACGATTTTTTGAGAAAGGTAGTAAACGTAGTAATTGACGCTAGTAAAGTCTTCATCTGCGATACGAAGGAAAGTCCGGTGATGAACGGTGAGGTACACGAGATTTTTAAAATGGATGTGATTAGCGAGTGTAACGAAATAGATCTATCTCATATTACAAGCGCGAAGCAAAAGGGAAAAATAGAAGCTTTAATAGCAAATTATCGACCAGAAAAAGTCCGCGAAACAGGTCTGGAAATGAACATTATTTTAAAAGACGAAGAACCGGTGTACGCGCGTCCGAGAAGGTTATCGCTAAAAGAAAAGGACGAAGTAGATGCTGAAATAAATAAATGGTTAGCAGACGGTATAATACAACCATCGTTTTCCGATTATGCTAGCCCGGTAGTATTGGTCAGGAAGAAGGACGGGTCGGGAAGATTGTGCATCGATTATCGGAAATTAAACGATAAAATTATAAAGGATCGGTATCCGTTACCGCTGATTGAGGATCAGTTGGACGCTTTGCAGGGTGCACGCGTGTTTACCACGATTGATTTAAAGAATGGGTTTTTTCACGTTTCGGTAAATGAGAGTAGTCGAAAATACACGGCATTCGTGGTGCCGAACGGCCACTATGAATTTTTAAAAGTCCCGTTTGGGTTGTGTAACACACATTCTGTTTTTCAAAAGTTTATTAACCTAGTATTTAAAGACATGATAGCTTCAAAAAAAGTATTAACCTATCTAGATGACATAAATATACCTTCCGACGGTGTTGAAGGCGGGATAGATAGTCTGGCGTTGGTATTAAAGACGGCGAGCGAATTCGGGCTTGTAATCAACTGGAAAAAATGTGAGTTCTTACAGAAGCGCGTGGAGTATTTGGGACATATTATCGAGGACGGTCGGATACAGCCTTCAATCGTTAAGACGGCGGCGGTTGCGAGATTTCCTAGGCCGACTAACCTCAGAGGCGTACAAAGTTTTCTCGGACTGGCGGGGTATTTTCGCAAGTTTGTGCCACAGTATTAGGTTATTGCGAAACCGTTGTCCAACCTACTGAGAAAAGAAATGGAATTTAAGTTCGGCCGTGAGGAGGAAGAATCCTTAAAGAAACTTAAAGAGATATTGTGCAGTAAACCGGTATTCCGACTATACAGGGTAAACGCCGAAACAGAGCTTCATACGGATGCGTCTGGTAAGGGATACGGGGCGATCTTGATGCAGCGTGACAATACCGATGATATGTTTCACCCGATATATTACGCGAGCGGAAAGACTACTCCGGCCGAAGAAAAATATCCTAGTTATGAGCTGGAGGTACTTACGATCATTAAGTCATTGAGGAAATTTAGAGTGTATCTATTAGGAATAGATTTTAAGATAGTTACAGATTGTCGTGCATTCACACTCACCATGCAAAAAAGGGATTTGTGCGTGAGTGTAGCGAGATGGGCTTTGCTCCTCGAGGAATTCCGATATACGATCGAACATCGGACAAGTAAGCATATGGTGCACGCTGACGCGCTAAGTCGTAATCCTTTGCCGACGGTTATGTTCATTCGCGAGGACAGAGGCGGGCTCATAGCCAAATTAAGGCGGGCACAGCATGAGGACGAAAGTCTACGTTGAATAATGTGTAGTGTTAAGGAGAATAGATTAAGCTATTATGTTATAAAGAACGAAATTTTGTATAAGAATGTGAATTGTGACGTGTTAGTGGTAGTCCCGAGGGCATTACAGGCGCAAATCGTACGCCGAGCACATGAACAGGGACATTTTGCGGTTGATAAAACTGTAATGCTAGTGAAGAGGGATTACTGGTTCGAGGGAATAGGCAATGTTGCGGAGAGAGTAGTGCGAAACTGCGTCAAGTGTATTCTAGCTGAGAAAAAGAATGGAAAATTGGAAGGATGGCTGCATCCTATTGACAAGGGAGAGATTCCCCTCCACACTTTTCATATTGACCACCTAGGGCCTATCCCCTCCACTAGGAAGAGTTACAAGTATATCTTTGTGGTGGTGGATGGATTCTCGAAGTTTGTATGGCTGTATGCGGCTAAGTCTACGGACACGGCTGAGGTGTTAAGACATCTACGGAAGCAGGCACATGTGTTTGGAAATCCGCAGAGAATCATCTCTGACAGGGGAACTGCTTTCACCTCGAATGATTTCGCGAAGTATTGCGAGGAGGAGGGTATCGAACACATTAGAATCGCTACCGGAATGCCGAGGGGTAACGGGCAGGTAGAAAGGGTTAATCGTACCCTTATACCGTTATTGACAAAGATGACCTCACCGAAACCTGAAGACTGGTATCGCTATCTCGAACTGGCACAGCGATATTTAAACGCTACACCGAATAAGAGCATCAAGACGACACCGTTCAAGTTGTTGTTCGGTACAAACATGAGGATCAGGGAGGATCCGGCCATACGCGAGATGGTAGAGGACGAGTGTTGACAGATGTTTGAGGCGGACCGGGAGGAGTGTCGGAGATATGCTAAAGAAGCCATCTTGAAGGCTCAGGCAGAAAACCGGAGGTCATTCAACAGAAAGAGAACTGTCGCAACTCGGTATGGTGTGGGTGATCTGGTTGCGATCCGACGGACACAGTTTGGACCCGTTTTAAAGTTGCATCCGAAGTATTTGTTGCCATACGAAGTGAGCAAAGTGCTGAGGAACGATCGTTATCTGGTGCAGAAAGAAGGAGAACACGAAGGCCCCTACACGATGTCTACGGCGGCCGATACAATGAAACCATGGGCTCAAGAAGACGGAGAGATCTTAAGTGAAGACGAGGAAGGAAAGATGTGAAAATTTTTTTTTTTTTTTGGTGGTATGGTTAGTGGCATATCTGAGGACAGATATATTCTGTCAGAACGGCCAAGTGTGGGGTTTTGAATTGTTTAAGAAGTATAGATATGAATGTGTGAATGGTATGAGTGTGAGAATGATTGAAAGGAATGAAAGAACGCATCGGTCGAGGAAAAAGAAAGGGACGGTTGCGTTAGTTTAGGATATTTGTTTAAGTTTAGGGTTACACCGTCTGGACTTTGTCGTCTTTGTATAGCTACATCAAAGCCTCCCGAACGTTCGCGATAATGTGTGTATTTGCCAAAATTCCTCCAACATGGAGTCCTCCGGCGATTGGATTAAGCTAATTATGAGGAGGGTGAAAAGGTTAATTACAATAAAATAAAACACGTGGTTGAGCCAATAAGTGCAATGCTTTATTGGCTCGTCAGGGAAAAGGCCTTGCGGCAAAAAACCCTGGTTGTTATCAATACAATGGACGACGATGGATCACAGACATAGTCCGTGATCAACTTCTCGTCAGGATTAACCCTGATTGTCAATCTCGTTGAAAGAAATGGAAATTATAATTCTCACCGTTAATTGTCGCCTCTACGTCTCGATTATTGTGGTTATATAATATCACCTTAATTATCGCGTCTCTCTCTCTCTCTCTCTCTATCGTCGTTATAATATCTGTAAGATGTATTCGCTTAACAGATAAACTCTTTGCCTCTCTAATATTCCTTTCGCTTATTGTCTCCGGGTGCCTTGTTTCCAAGTGTCCTCGTAGGCGTCCAGCGGTAGAATAGACTGACTGTCTTTATTAATGGGCCCTGCAGGGTGCCCTCACTCAGAGGTCGAGTTGTGGGGTTATGGATACTAGTGCCTAGTTACTAGTTCCTTTCAATCGATTGGTGCGCGCACAATATATCTCGTTTTTTAGTTACAATCGATTTTGGTTGCGATCGATTCCGATCGTACAATGTGAAATAACAGAAAAGCCTTTGTGCGTGGTTTGGAATGATCGGGAAGTTTCCAGAAGGAATGACGAGAAACAACGGAAGACGATGGAGGGGATGTAGGGTATAAGTAGGCGACGGAAAGGGCTGGTGGGGCTTTTTTGGGTTCTGCGTTCTGGGTTGCGGTGAGTTTTGCTGTGAGTTCGGTAATGATAAACTGGTGATAAGTGTAACGGAGAGTACGGAAGACAACGGGGAACGGCGAAGGATTACGATAGGCGACGACGAGTCGGATTCGGGTGTTCCTTGCGGTTGTTTTCGGACGTAGGAAGTTACACTTAGCACTTATTGTTAGCAATAGATCATTAGATTATAGATACTTACTATTTATCTCTTAAAAACATTATACCTTGTTAAGTATTTATTAATAAATACTACTTTACTATTAATATTATAAATAAATATATCATCTATACCTAAATCTTACATTCATAAGCAAAATAAAGTTTATTATGATAAAAATAAACGTAAGATTACATAAAGAGTAGGGGACCTAGTTTATATTCAGAACGGAAATCGCTTAAATCGGAAGAAACTGGATCCAGTCAGGGTAGGTCCTTTTAGAATAAAGAAGAAAATCTCCGATCTGATATATGTTGTCGATTCGGGATTTAAAACACCAGATTCAAACATCTACTATGCGAGTAAGATGATTCCCTATTTCCAGTCTCCTGACATAAGTCTGGGGGGGAGGGTTGATGTAAGTTTAGGGACAAATCCAAACTGTAAGGCGACTCGCTAGAGAGAGCTGCTTGACACTCAGACCAAGCTCAGGTCGCCTGGCCGTGGCACTTGAGGGTCGTAACTACGTGAGACGAGAAGTAAACTCGTAGAGATATTTTTGTTATAATCTATGTGTATTGATTCAAGTTATATTCGTTGTAATCATAATAAAAGAAAGCTGTACATATTGTTGAGTCAGTTTCAACTAAGCATCTACCGTTGTACTAATTATTTAACCGTAGTTACCATCATTACCAAACCAAAGAAATTGTCTTATATATATACATAAATAAAATTTGAATAAGAAAAATGATATAAAAATCATTTAACTATCTGCAAACATATTTATAATAGAAGGAATTATTTTTAACTCTGCCTGCATGATCGCTGGGCGGATCGAGATCATCGATCATGTTGTCGGTCCTAAGTCCGGGAAAAGGAGGAAAGTTGTTGGATCAGGTTAGTTCCCTACCCAACATAAAAAAAAATTTGCAGCTCATAGAAACGATACTCTTCCTCGGAATAGGACTGATCCACAGATGACGACCCATTCAAGGAAACAGACAACAAAAAGGACAACGAATGAGAAAAAAAACACATAATACGTCTGGCTACCTGGAACATCAAATCATTAATTAATAAAGATCAAGAAACCCTAAAATAACTGAATGATAATAAAATTGGTATATGCGCCTTACAAGAGACCAAAAAGAAAGGCAAAGGTCAATTGCAATACGATGACTATTTAGTGATCTATAATAAGGTAGAAAAACAAATCAGAACAAAAGAAGGGGTAGCAATCGCAGTACCTAAGAAATACAAAAACAACATACAAGAATGTTTCAACGTATCTATGGTAATGTAAATATGTAGCTTGTACGACAAACTACAAAATAAAGTCGGATCATTACCAAGTAACCAACAAATAATAATCCTTGGACGCCTGCATCGGAAATGAAATAATACCTGGAATTGAACAAAGGTTCAACGTAAATGTTTTAAATGATAATAGAGAACTTATGACACAATTGTGAGCATTTAACGAGCTAAGGATTACCAATATATTTTATAGCCACAAAGAGCACTACAAATTTACATACAGCAACACTACAGGCTTCAGGTCAGCAATAAATTATATTGTTACCAATAGATACATCCAACTACACCAGATACTAGATATCGGGGCGTTAAATTCCGCGATATTGGAAGCAATCATAGACTGCTACTAGCAAAAATAAGAATGAAGTTTAAACAACAAAGAAATCTTGCCCAAACAACTTAAGAATCGAAAATAAACATCGAGTCACTATGGAACCTACAAACCAAACAACTATATGAGAACAGATTGAAGGAAAAAATCGAGATAAACCCAATAAAAGAAGAAGATAATACAAACACGGCCTGGAAGAAACTAAAAACTAATATTTTAGAAGCTTCATATGAAGCTCTGGGAAAACGAGCTGTAAAAAACCGGGCTAGAATGATCAAAACTCCCTGGTTCTGCTAAAAGATTAAGAAAATATGAAAAAATGAAAATAGCATACCTTAACTATTGAACATTACGAATACCTGAAATATACGAAATGTATAGACGAATCCGGAATAAAACAACGACATTAGTAAGGCAAACAAAAAACAATCATTGGGAGATTTTTTCGAAGAGAATGAAGAGTGACTTTTGTGGACTCCAAAAACAAATCTGGCGTTTTATTAGAAATCAAAGAAAAGAGGTCAATGAAATTGTAAAACAAATCAGATCACAAGAAAAACCGGAATTAGTTATTTAAAAGAACTCTATAAATCAGAAGAACCCCAAGTGGAACTAAATACGCTAGAAATAGTAACTAAAAACGACATACAAATTGAGTCCAGTGATGAAGATACAGCTATCCGAAAACTAAAGAATAGGAAGAGCCAAGGGCAAGATGGCATTCTAAACGAACTACTAAACTATGGTGGCCAACGTCTCACACAACAGTTAACATTTTTAATCCAAAAAATACTATACCAACACAGAATACCTGATGAATAGCGAATTAGTATAACTATATTTATGTTTAAAAAAAGAGACAAAAAACTGCCTACAAATTACAGGGAAATAAATCTTTTAAACACTTCAATGAAACTAACAACAAAGGTTATAACGAATAAAATTTACAGCTTAACGAACCTTGAAGACCAAAAACAGGGATTCAGATCAGGCAGATCATGCACAGACGCGGTTTTCATGATAAGACAGATAACAGAAAAATCAATCGAGTACAACAGACCAGTATAAGTGTGTTTTATTGATAAGAAAAAGGCTTTGACCGTGTGCAGTTAGAGAATGTTATACACCTCCTTCATAACCGGCAAATTCCGAATAATCTCATCAAGATCATAGAGAACATCTACAGAACAATAAGATCCAAGCAAGGATAAATGGTGACTTTACTGAACCGATTGATGCAGGTCGTGGTATCCGACAAAGTGATTCCCAAAGCCTCCTGCTTTTTAACATCATTATGGACGAAATAATAAGAAATGTAAGATTACTAAAACTATATAAAATCGGCAACGAAGAAATAACCATCCTATGCTACGCTGATGACGCTGTATTAGTGGCCGAAAATGAGGATGATCTAGAACATCTACTAAATCGATCTAACTACATAGCCAAATCATTCAATATGAAGATATCATCCCAGGAAACTAAATGCATGACAATGTCAAAGAAACCGTCAAAATACAAACTGAAAATTGAATTGAAGGTTATTCAGCAGGAAATGAGCTTTAAGTACCTAGGAATAGAAATCTCAGGATACGGTGATGTTGAAGCGGAGGTAAGAGAACAGACAATGAAGGCATCCAGAATAGCGGGTTGTTTGAATGACACAATATTGCGAAACAAAAACATGGACATAGAGACCAAAGCAAAAATCTACAAGGCAACGGTAAGACCTATTATGTCATATACCGCAGAAACTCGACCAGACACAGCGAAAACGAAACAGTTACTAGAGACAACCGAAATTAGAGTTCTTCGCAGAATAGTTGGAAAAACACTACTGGACCGAGAGAGAAGTGAAGATATAAGAAGAACATGCAAAGTAGAGAACATTAAAGAATGGATACTAAAAAAAAAAAAAAGAATGGAACGAACACATCAACAGAATGGACAACGAACGAATCGTCAGAATTGCACGGGATAAGTCACCTATTGGCCGCAGAAGTACGTGGCGCCAACGAAAAAGATTGTGCGACAATTTAACAGTGCAATAGGCAGAAAAACGTCCTAACGAAACAAGAAACTTGCCTAAACTAAAGAATGAAGAAGAAGAATAAGGAATTATTTGATTGAAATAAAAATTTATAAATCTTGGTATATAAATTAATCTAATTTTAAAAATAAGAGAGAGAGAGAGTCTGTCACACACTGTAAAGAGTTTAAATTATATAAATAAGTTAAGAACAGGGACTCTTGGTTTGTATACGGGAATGTAAATGCACCTGAGGATTTTTTTAATATTGTGAAATATTCACAATTAATTAAGTTTTAAATAATGTTTCTTTAATAATTTCCTATGTGTATTGGTAATTGCAATAATCGATTAACAATTTTGTATAAAATTAAAACATTTTTCTATTCATGTATTTAAATACTGAAAAAGCATGCATCAGAAACATGAATTTTTTTATATTCACTTGTATAAATATAGAAAGTCACATTTCTTAATGCATCGAGTATTCAGTATTTTGTAATGTCAACTTTTTGGTCATTTAAATTCTTTTTTTTTTAAATTATGTTATTTATTAAATAATATTTTTACAAAATTTTGATCGTGGATCGGACATTTAATTTTTTTTTTTACACATGCTCTTTTTTATTAGTTTCATGTTTTAGAATGTACTGTTATTTTTTAAGCTGTAAGGTTTAATATTGTAAAATAACACTTTATTAAAAACGTATATTTACAACAATTTCTATGATAGTATCTCAAAGTCTGTAAT
The DNA here is from genome assembly GCA_010416905.1 of Polistes dorsalis. Classification (NCBI taxonomy): domain Eukaryota; kingdom Metazoa; phylum Arthropoda; class Insecta; order Hymenoptera; family Vespidae; genus Polistes; species Polistes dorsalis. Next base: position 8,721 of record QUOG01000361.1, read on the forward strand.
GCTATTATTTTGGATATGAAAATAAATATAATAAAAATTATATATAAGTTGTAAATGTTGTTATATATAAAATTAATTTTTGTTTTAGGGTCATCGAAAATGCCAAGATTTTATTCAACTGTCTGAAGTTTGTGTTCTAATAGTTGTTAAAATTTATTAAAGAAATTTTACCTTAAAATACACCAAGTTTTGCGTAATCAAAAACCTATCAGGCATAACATTTTAGAGAATGCACTGCATATCAGTGTATACATCTTAGTAATTTATTTATTGTAATTATTGTATTAGTAAGTTATTTATTTTATTTGAAATTCTTGCGTTAAGATTTAAAATACTTAAAGTAAGAAGATATACGCGACTTTTATATTAAATAAAAATAATTTTTTCTTTCTACATACACAATACTTTATCGACTTATAAATCGATACATAAAGATTCAAAAATTTCGGAGAACAGTTATGTCGTTTCTTGTTTAAATAACTTTTACCTCATGTAGGACCAGCAATAAATGTCTTTTTTTTTGGATAGTTAGCATCAATACTTTTAATACTTACAGCTAGCGGATGTAAGTGAATTTTATATTAAATAAAAGTTCACTCTTTTCTCTACGAATAGAATACTTTATCGACTTATCAATTTTGCTTTTAAAGTGCATATAGTGTCAGTGAATAAAGTGCTGTATAGTGTACATCTTAGCTATTTATGTGAAAACTTCACAATAAATATACCCTTATAAACCTCTGAAACACAAACGTACTGAAAATATAGTCTCTTTAAAATGCATTGATTTTTCTTCCCAGAAACTTCAATTTCTTACAAACCTTACATTTTAGAAACATAAGCTTATAGACCGCTATGACTAAAATCATTTAGATTAATAAACTCATTGTTACGCATTAACTTTTTTCGTCATAAAATTAATATTTAAAAAAACCTACATAACTAAAAGGTTATTAAATAGGACGCTAGCAAAAAATAGAATTAGATTTGTACACTCTTTTTTATGCATACACATCTCTTTTTAGACTTATTATTTTAGACAACTATTGTTTTGCAGAAATATGAGGTTATAGACTGCTTGCACTGAAACCTTATGGATTTAAATGCACTTTGATGCACATTCATTTTTCTTTTATTATACTTTATTTTCAAAAAAACTTGCATCGCAGAAAGATGATCTAATAGACCGCTAGCATAAAATACACTTAGATTTTTAAGCTCTTAGCAATGCATTCACCTTTCTTTTCAGAATCTTTTATTTTTACATTTCTTGCTTGGCAGAAACATAAGCTTATAGACTTCTGGCACTAAAACCTATTAGATTATTATGCACTTTGCTACGAATACAATTTTCTTGTAATATACTTAATTTTCAAAGAAACATGCATTGCTGAAATATGATCTAATAGACTGCTTTCATAAATTTTCTTGTAATAAACTTATTTTAAAAATATCTTGCAACGCTAAAAGAAGATGTGATAGACCTAAAGCATAAAATACACTTAAATTTTTACATTTTTTTCTACACATTCACTTTTCTTTTGAGATTCTTTAATTTTCAAAAATTTTTAAGACGAAACATAATATTATATACTAAAAGTACTAAAACATTCTAGATAAACTAATTCCATTCGTGTAACTTCGTCGTGTATATAGAAGTCGACTGTGCCTTTTCTGGGAAACTTACGTGTGTTTTGGTTAATGCAATGCGTTGCTAAGCATCGGTATACGTCACTTTAAGCTAGGGCCCTCTAAAGATTGTCTACGAAAAAAATTTGAACTGCGATCCTAAAAACAATATTACTTACCGACCGTCGTTATAATGAGAGTATCTTACCGCCCGAAATGATTTGATGGTAACCTACCATCAGACTTACCGAAAGTAGATAAGCCTTCTTGCTAGGTTA
>QUOG01000363.1:0-10624 GCA_010416905.1 Polistes dorsalis
TCCAAGCTATTAAATATTATTTAAAGTCTTTCATAATGTTAGTTCTATGAATATAGAAAAAAAGGTAGAGAATATAAATAATATTATTTTTTCTCCAAAAATTAAAATATTAATACTTCTCGATAGTGACCTAAATAAGATATTTTACTGTGACGAAAATTAGAATAATGTGATATTTCGATCCTCCTTCAATTCCTTTGATAGAATATTATGGTACATGGTTTCCTTTCAGGATGAGAACAGAACCCTTTCACCATTGTCTTTCTAAATCTTTCATGATTACAGTGTTGTTGGATTTTTCTTATCGAATTGAAAATTATCTACCCTTTCTTCCAGTTTAATGACTGATCACCTATGCAGAAGGATACGATCTTTAATACTTTAAATAAATATTTTTTAAGAAAGTATTATACTGTTAGCTTATTCCGAATACAAGATAATTACGTTTGCCTTTTAAAAGGTCCTTTAAACTGCAGCAGCAGTTTAAAGCGAGATCTATTCCCATGGCATCTCTACGAAAAAGAAATTCGTTGATACAAGTCTTGAATATTTTCTATTAAGTCGATTAACAATATTAACTTTCATTACTTGGTACGAGGCTCTGCAATAAAATTTGTACAAGAAAAGAATTCCTAATATAATATGATTCCTATTTGTTTTTTTAATTTGTAATAATAACGATGCATTCCTTCTTCAATTCTTTTGATAGAAAATTATAATACATGGTTTCCTTCCAGGGTGGGAACGTAACACTTTCACCAGTGTCTTCCTAAATCTTTCATGATTACAGTGTTGTATACGTATGTATACGTTCCTTGTTAATATTTAAAAAAAAACGAGTAAAATAAAGACAATATACACTAAAAACTTTATCACATGGCAACGTTCTGATTTAAACATTCCTTCAATTTTTATGTAATTGTTTAAAATAATATACATTTGTTTTGACGTCGCTGTGCAATGATGACTTTGGATAATAAAATTTTTATCCAGAAAAATATCACATTAAAATTATTTTATATTCAAAGTATGTTAATAAGTATGTAATGTTTAAACCAGTACATATGTGTTTAAACAATCTGAAATATAAGGAGATTGCATTAGAATATTAAAATAATTGTTAAATAATCGATAGGAATGTCTGTTGTTGTCTAAAAGAACGGAATATATGATCTATGTACCGTCCCCTTCGAAATCCACCGTTGAAATGAGACGTTGTCCTCTAGGAAAGTACTTTTATTAAATGTTGTTTATATGACTTTCCGAACGTTGCGCATGTATATAAAGGGTGTCATACACCTAATACATAATTATTAAGATTGTAACGTTCTGATTTCAGTATTCTTTTAATTTTTATGTAATTATTTTAATGTTCCTGCGCAGTGGTGACTTCGAGAGTAAAATTTAGCTGCAATATAAGAAAAGTGCATTAGTTCATTAAAATAATTGTTAATGTATACGTATTGTACACGTATATGTAAATGAAAAAAGAAAGTACATTTCTCTAAACAATTATACAACCAATATATTAAAACAATTAATAAACAATATACTAAGGAAAAATGTGAATTATTAAAGTTTACCATTATGATGGAAGAAAGCTGAGGTGTTTGTTCGTTTAAAAACCATAAAAACATTGCCATGATTCATTTTAAAATCTTGTAAACTCTTCTTTTATGTATGTACTTGATACACGAAAAAATAAGTAAGCCTAATCGATGCTGTGCTTTTCCAAATCTTCAAATACTTGCAAACCTGAAAATCATAAGATTGATTAGTAAAGTATTAAGCCAACTGAACGAGTCTATATATGTATATGTATGATATTTGTATAAGATGTCAATCTCTCTCTCTCTCTCTTTTCCCTTCTTCTACTTTTAATATTACTCTTCTTTTTGTTATAAAAGAAAAGAGATACACTTACCACAACTGATATCAATATAAAAAAGTAAACACAATTATTATTTAGATAGAAAATTAAACACAATTAGACTGACAATGAGTATATGTATTCATGCTGTATTCTTCCAATGTTTGGAAACCTATAAAAAACTATAAAGTAACATAGCATTAGAATAATATAAAGAAAATTAAATATATGAGTGTTTTGTATACGTGTAACACGTACCTTGTTAATATTTAAAAAATAACGTGTCGAATAAAGACATTATACACTAAAAACTTTGTCACATTGCACAGATAAACAGTATCGTATAGAAAAGAAACCTCCTTGCAGATATTCTTAAAACAATTGAAATCGCATGCCAGAGAAAAACACAATCTTATAGAAATGAAACATCGTTATAGAAATCTTTAAAACAATTGACATAAGGCACTGTAGCCATCCTTAAAGAATTAAAATAAATTGAAACAAAAAAATTGACATCTCCCATGCCAACCATGAAAGTATAAATTTCCATACTCTGTATTGATATGGAAAAATCCTTGTTATTTTAATTCTTTCAGGATGGTTACAGTGCTTTATGTCAATTGTTTTAAAAATATCTACAACGTGGTTTCTTTTCTATACGATTGTGTTTTTCTGTGAGGATTTTAGTGTATACTCTCTTTATTTTATACATATATTTAATAGGAAAATAAATTGAATAATCATAATTATTAATTGGATAATTATAATTATTAATAAAATAGATTTTTGATTTATGTAATAAATAAATTATGTGTGTTTTTCTGTGCGGTGTGATAAGGTTTATAGTGCATATTATCTTTATTCTTTTCGTTATTTTTTAAATATTAACAAGATACGTATACATAAAATAGTAAAATAGAATAAATTTTTTATTTATTTAATAAATAAATTATCATATCTAGCTTGACTAGCGTGGTCATGAAGAAAGCCGAGTTACGTACGTGTGACCTTGTGTGCGTGAAATTTCTATATGGTAATTGGGAATTTCTGATTGGTCATTTTACGTCCAAAATGTAAGATCAAAGATGATTAGCGAATCAGCGCTCTTTTCTTCTTGGCCGTCGTGGAGATCGCACGGATACTTCGTCGTCCCGTTAATCTCAGGTAATTAAAAAATATTTTCTAACGTAAATAATTTGCCTATATACTAATAGATTCTTCTAGCAAATGACTTCCAAATGATATAATCGAAAGATTACAATAATGTCGAGGATAAAGAATATTTGCGTAGAAAAAAATTCCATGTACATTGGTATGCATTTTTCTACGCAATTATATATACATCTTGTTTTACGATATCATTTCTATCGACTCGAACACTATCGATATCGACTTATAATGATTAATTTTTATTGTTTGGATTAATAAAGTATATATTTCGACAATTGTTATGTTCCTACATCCTATTTTTAATTATTCGATATTTTTCTATAATAGATGGAAAAAATGCAAAATCTCAAGTAGCCATTGGTCAACGGATTTCGCTACTTTTTTGAAAGTGGACTACCGCGCATACTACCACGCGCAGCAGATGCGCAGCAGAGGCAACGCAGTAGCAACGGAAGGGGGCGCAGGGGAAAGGTAGAGGAAACGCCATTTTCTGTCAGCTGTATATGTTCCAGCGTACTACGTCATCTCGTTCAATTCAGGTAATTGAAAAGTATTTTACACCTTTCTATTATATATCAAACGATAGCTACACATAAGATTTTCATCCGTGAATGTTTTCAAAACGAAATATTAAAAAGTTCGTAAGAAATCTGTGAGAATATAACATCGATATATCTCGATATCCCGCCAAATCTCATCAATGTTACTTAACAATATTTCTTCTAATTTCCAGCTTTTTTCATGGTATCGATACTTACTACGACCTCTAATGATGCTCTAATTAATTATTTTTCATAATTATGTATTCAAAGATCGTATTTCGTATTAAATTCGATTCCTGTCACATACACACACATATAGGCATATATGCATAAGTATAGGTAGCTCGTACACATACACTCATATATTTGATTTTCTTTATGTTATACCAATGTAATCTTTTTTTTTTCCTTTTTTAGGTACCGAGGATTAGAAGAGAGTCCAGCAGGAATACATATACTCAGTCTAACAATTGTGTTTACTCTTTTTTATCTTCATATTCATCGAGGTAAGCGTTATTCTTTTTTCTAAACCATACAGAAATGTATACAAAGAGTGAGAACGAAAGTGAGAGAGAGAGAGAGAAAATAAGAAAACAAAATATTCTATCTGCGGGCAATAACGAATGTGTACGTATATTCCAGGAATTTCTCGAAGTGAGAACAGAAGAAACGAAGACAGCCGAAAACAAAACGAAGACAGCCGAACGTTCGACATGAAGGACGCGATTACGTGTTTATTCCTGATCAGTCCTTCAACGAGCTAAGATCTAACGAACGTGACGTATTAAACTATTATATATATATATATAACGTTATCGATTTTTATTAACAATTTTTACTGATATTAAATACTTTATATGTAATTCTATACAAGTAGTGAGATAAAGGCAATTAATATTGCTTGAATTTATATTGATTCTTTATGATAAAATATCTTTAAAAGTGTGCAATGCCTTCAGGAATGATTCACAGGATAGATTGTTCTATAATCTTTTTAGTATGTTTCAGCTTTTCAGAGTTTTATTTAATTTTATTTTATTCATCGTCATCCTAAGGGTAGGATACCCATCCTGCAGTCATCAATGAAGACTAAAAGTAAGTATATTTTCCTATTAAATGTTTCTATGATAACTTTAATGGTTTTTTATTATAACGATGATATTAATTGTTCTTTTTCTTTTTCTGTTGCAGAACATCATTGCAATCGAGCGCGTAGGCAATGAGGTACTCGTGTGTTGCATCGTTAAAATAAAATATAAAAGAATCGGAAAGTAGAATCAGTGTTGTACGCCGTATGTAAAAGTTTCGTTTTTTCGGGTAAAGAAACTCCGTAAGTTTCTTTTATTCGGTTTAAACGTGTGCTCATCGTCATCCTAAGGGTAGGATACCCATCGTGCATTCATCACTGAAGAATAAACGTAAGTCAATTTTTATTTTAAACACTTTTTTAATAATTATAATAATTTTTTGTTACAACAATGATATTCATTATTTTGTTTTTATTTCTGTTTCAGATCATCATGGGAATATTACAGTGCTGGAAGTGTTTGTGAAGTGTTGCAAGTGTAGTGCATTGCTATCGTGCGCGAAGCAATATACGGGAGTGTTGTATCGTTTAAATAAAATTAAGATCACGGATTAGAAGCACGTTCGTTCGCTAATTTCAATTCCGTCGCGTTCGCGAGCTATTTTTGTAATTTATATATTAAATTAACTGCGACCAAGGCAGTAATTGCATTAGAGTTTGTTCGAGTAAAGTTATATTTTTATCTTAAAACAGTCGCACAGACTGTTCGCGTATTAGAATCAGTGCATCAATGAAGATTTTTCTACTTGCATTGACTGTGTGCAAAGCAGTCTTTGAATTAGTTGTTTAGAATCAGTGATCGGGCGTAAAACAAATTAAAATCAAACGCGAATTAGAATCAGTGTTGTTCGTCGTATAATAAAATTTCGGTTTCGCGATAAGAAACTCATCTATAGTTTCTTATTTTCGTTTATACCGCGTTTTTAGATTCACGCGAGGTGCATCGCCATGGTGCAATCGAATTTCATCCCATTGGAATGCATTGTAAGTATCTATTTTTATTTACATTTTATTCGATTTTATTTTATATGATTTTAGATTATATTGCAGATAACTTATCGTTTTGTTCTATTTTATTTTACAGATATGACGACGGACTTTCTGATCTTCGATGGATCTTCGATGGATCTTCGATGGATCTTCGATGGATCTTCGATGGATCTTCGATGGATCTTCGATGGATCTTCGATGGATCTTCGATGGATCTTCGATGGATCTTCGGTGGATCTTCGATGGATCTTCGATACTCGCATTCTACAATACTTGCTGCGAAGTAGGAGTGTTTTGGAGCCATCGTAGAACTTCTTATGCCGTGAGTTAAAATTTAAAGTCCCTCCGGTGCTCAATCATGTCGAGGATGAAAGGTCCTAATCGGCACGAGTTACTGGTTGTAATTATTTAAATAAATTAGTGACGAGCACATGAGTAATTCCTTTCTAGGAGTTACTCATGAAAATTATATATTATATTGTATATTGTATTGTATATTTTATATTAGTTCAGGATAGGTTTTCTTGTCTCACCGGTTAAATTCATTTAATTAATAATGCAATTAATAAATGCACTTTCTTTTTTATTACGTGTTTTGTTCGTGGTTAGTAGTGATGAAATCGAGCTATAATTTACTCGGTTTCGTCCAAAAAAGCATGTAATAAATGTCTTACATGCATTGCTTCGTACTTAGTTTATCTAATCGCGATTAATTTTGACATATCGATACGTCGATATTATAAATACATGAGCAAGAAGACAAACTCATTCGCGACGGATAGATTCTAGCAGTTAAGTGGTGGCTCAAAGCCCAGTTCTTTTATTAGAACAGCCAACTTAATGAAAGGAGTCGTCCGAGGTTTTGAAATATATTAAAAGATATTAAAAGATATTAAAATATATTAAAAGTTATTATTTATCAAATAAATTGTAGAGTCCTTAGTCGCTTAGATGAATTTTTATAAAAATGTATATTTATGTGTTATGTATTTATATGTATTTAATCATATTTTTTAGATCAGGATTTTCAGCTTCTAATGTACTAATCTCCCGTTTCTCCCCCCTATACTTTCTGCGTTCTCATCTATACGTGTGCCCAGGTGCTACTCGTATGGGTGAGAAACATTTGGTATAGGTTTAGTTTTAAGTTTTTCCCCTATTGGCGGCTGTCATTGTGCTAGTGATTGCACGGTGTACATTGCACTTGTGTGTGCGCTAGGTATGTGCATTGTACATCGTTTCGCGATACGTAATACCGCGCTTATTATTTTTTAAAGTTATTTAATAAAAATAACTTGTAGAGTCACGCGTACGATACGAATTTTTTTTTTCTTTAACAATCGTTTTGCATAGTAGAGTTTACCGCATTTATTTGTGGAAACTATGATATACTCGTATATAACTAGTATGCATATATACTAGTGTATACTTGTATTTTTGCTTTAGTCATTATTGCAATAATCATTAGCCTTGGCAGTCGATTACAGCATTGGTACGTACTCCCATAAGTTTAGAAAACACGCGTTTGAACTAGGGTGTCGGAGGTGCCCCGGGGCATGCTCTCTAGTTTAGGCTTTTGCACCCTGGTGGTATGTGAGAGAATCGTGGAGTGAGTGGGTGGGTACGTATGTGTATTTGCTCTTTTTAAACATGGGTAATTGGCAGGCAGGTAGCATACTTCTTTGAGCGAATGTGAAAACTTTAATTTTAAGTAGGTAGGATCCAGGAAAGGCATGAGGTTTGCTTCCACTCCGGAGTGGAAATTTCGCCTCCTGGTTTATACAGAATTGTTACAAAAATTTTTTTTTATTCATTCTATTATGCTTCCTTTGTAAATTTATTTTGTAACTCTTCTGTAATTTTTATTATGTATCATGAGATTCAAAGGAATTTGCAACGATTTGAAAGATTTATTTCTATTTCGATTCTATCTCGAACGAGATAGAGTCGAACAAATTCGCAAATACTTTGATGCATTTGATACTTAGTTTTAAGTATTATAATATTAGCACTTCGCACAATCGCGATTTTCTCAATTAGAAATATTTGATATAATTCAAAAAATGAATGAATGAAATGAATATATTGCAAGAAAATGCATAACATTTGTTGCATTATTTATTTCAATTCTATTTTATTTTTTGACATTAAAAGTGCGATGTGTTATTAGGTCATCGATTATCGACTGCTTGGACATTCGTTTAATTGTGCTCGTGTATATATCAATGAACTATAAGTTCATTGTTAGTTCACGAGCTTTACTATAATGAACAGAGAATGTATATTTAATTTTTTAATAATTGAGAATTAGAATAGTAACATAATACGAGTTATCTTTCTCGCACGTAGAAAATGTCCAATGCAGTTTTCAGGGATGAAGAAAGAAGAGGCTAAATGCCGAAGAGGCGAATGCCGAAGAGGCCCCCACTTAATATATAGTGGCTGAAGAGGGCAACTACATAGACTATTGAGCTATTTTCAAAGGTTCAACAACAAGTTCGAACCTATCGAGAATAGTTCTCTAGTCATATTTTATATTTTGTTATATTACTTGCTTGCTCGTCAATAATTTGTAGTTGTAATTGGAGATGATGGACCATTCCATCTCCTTGGCACACCAAATCTGTGTCTACATCGTCCAAAAGGTGCACAAGTTTTTAGTTAGTTAGAGTCAGAAATATTAAAATTTTTGTATTATTAAATTTTGAATCTTAAATAACGTTCGGTAAATATTACAGTAATTTCCCTTTTCTTGTTTCGTCTTTAAAATTTTTCACTTTGATCGTATTTTATTAAATTTGCAATTTTTCTTTTCTATATAATGCAGTTTAAAAGTATTTCATAATAATTAATAGATATTATTTTTTTTAGTAACTTAGTATTCTTATTTTTTCTATTTCTTTATTTTTATTTATTTTATATAAATGTAAAATCACGCGTTTAAATTTAATTTTATTGCAACGGTAATTAGAGATTTGATAAAAAGTAAATAAAGGATTCAATTGAAAAGTGCATCTGCGAATTGGACCACTTATATGTCAGGCTATTGTATCACTTGATTGTATGATTAATATAGTGTTCTTTTTGTTACAGGTGATCATCGTTGGATTTATCATCAAACCTTCTGGATTCTTTTTTATTTGAATGTCTTAAATTGCTTCATTTTCAAATATATATATATAAATGCATTTCTGAAGGCACACACATGTTTATATATTAAAAATTAAATATAATTATATAAATTTCTATATTAATTAAAAAAGTTATTAATTTTTTTCTGCTACTGAGGTTCTATGCCAACTTTTTAATGCTGGTAATATTGTATATTTAGGCTACTGACGGTCAATATTATTAAAGTAGAAACTTTCATTAACAACGTCCGATATTTTAAAAATAGAAAACTTTATTACTGAGGGTTGATAAGATAAAGGTAGAGCACTACTATTACCGATATCGCGTTAGCCGGTCTGCCACTAGAGTGGCTTTTGCGAATATTTTTTTCAGGTCCATCGCCACTATAGTGGCTCATTCGAGTAGCTTACTTTTTCACCGTTTGAATTAAATAATCGTCTTCATAGTCATTCATATTTAAGTGAAATGGTAAAGTTTAAGTAGTAATATATTTTTCAGAAAAATTATAATTTAATCATTAAGGAAAAAACATTTAGCTAGTAAAGTACTGCTCTTATATACGGTAACTGTTTAATAATAGACTTCGCACATTAACTTCTATTATATTTTATTATTATTATATCGCGACAGTTGCATAATTCTTCTGAAGAAGATTTACATAAAAAATAAAGCTGATAAAAAGATGTTAATCAGTCAGGGCTAACAGCTTATTTTAAATAGCACAACCATCAACTTTTTGTGCTTGGGTGTTTCGTAATTGTAAAAAAAGACTATATTATATTATTGCATACAAAAAATAGATTATTTTAATCTCTTATTCGTTCCTATAATTAGTATATCCAATGTATGGTAATTTAAATGGAATTTCGATAAATCATCTTGTTGTTATCTCTTTCTCATTTCTATTCAACTATTCATAGTTAGATAACGCTTGATGGTCACCAAAGTTCTCTTAACTTGACTAATTATCGGTACGAACGTGTTGCTAGTAAACTGCGCGGAACAGTAAGAAGTAGAATATAGTTAAACGAACTGTGGTTAGTTAAACAACTTTGTCTGTTCTATCTTTGAGTTTACAATCGGACACCGAAGCTAAAGTGGATTGTAGATAACGCTTTTGCTTTAGTATGATGTAACACGTGAAACGTGAGACAACGTGGATTTGCTTTGTGTAATCTATACGTTTAACATAACATGTATGTATGTAATATACATTAATATCGAGGGACATATCTCCTTTCGTATTCAGATCTATATTTTTTATTATTCTTATTTTTCTAATCTACCAACGAAAAAAATAAAAAATTATTCTCACAAGTATTGAAAGTATTTTAATTCTTACCCTTAAAAGAGTAAATGTTTGTTATACGCTTATTGTTAGGAAAACAAAAATAGAAAAATAAACTTATATCAGAGTATAGTGTATAATTATATTATATTTTATTCAGAAAGCATTTTTGTGTGTATACGAATTAACGATTAATTGGATAGAGAAAAAATTGAATAAAATATAAAAAGAAAAACAATGCAAATACGATTACAACAGATAATACCAAATGATGAGTTAATAAATAAGAAAATAACATTGATATGAAAATAATAGAATCATCGTTTTATCTAAAATGGTAATTTCTCATTTGATTGTAAGTAATTTCTGCGAATAAAAACTAGAAAAAGAAAAAGAAAAAGAGAAAAAGAAATTAGGACGACGAGATTAGGGGTGGAACGTTGAACGCAAATTGGGATCACTAGGCGGTAACAACAAGAAGGTGATGTGTATTCGCAGGCGTTTCACGCGTGGAGAGTGAATTTCACGCGTGTCGTTTCTCCCCC
>QUOG01000365.1:0-10578 GCA_010416905.1 Polistes dorsalis
CACTCATATTATGATTATTGTGACGCGGCCTTGAAATTTTACCCTCAACGCGCGCAAAGAAGTTTCACTTCAAAAATCATTGTTGATTAAAGAACTGCCTTTAGTATTACTACAAAATCATCAACACCGTATTAATTTTCTGTCGTCGGGATTCCGTACAAGACGAGCGTATAATTCGACTTAAAAAATTTGTACGTTAGTTTGAAACGGATTCGCGTTAGCATAGATACATTGCGCGCGTACAAATAATATTTATTTTAGTTTTCATTGACACTATTATATTTTTAAAGTAATCGTCCAATTGTCACAGTAATACCATCAGAGGCAACATCGAATATTACTATTACAAAAGTAACTGAATAAAAGAATTGTGTACGATCAGAATTGATCGTAACCAAAATCGATATTCATAATACGCGCCTTAGTAGTTACTAGACACTAGCGTCCATACCTCCACCACTCGACCCTCCAGTGCGTGCACCCTGCAGGGCCCATTACCAAAGACATTCGAGCTATTCCATCGCTGGACGCCTACGAGGATAATTTTAGACAACGAGCGAGAGCATTATTAGAAGAGCAAAGAATTCACATACTAGACAGAGGCGATAATTAACGGTGAGAGATATTATTTCTATTTCTTTCAACTGGATTGCTCATCCGGGTTAATCGTGACGAGAAGTAGATCACGGACTATGTCCGTGATCCATCGTCGTCCATTGTATTTGATACCAACTATGGTTTTTATGCCGCAAGGCTTTTCCCTGACGAGCCAATAAAGCATTGCACTTATTGGCTCAACGAAGTGTTTTATTTATTTTAATTCACCTTTTCACTCTCCTCATAATTAGCTTAATCCAATCGCCGGAGGACTCCACGTTGGGGGAATTTTGGCATTTATAAATTGAGTCGTCTCGATTCTTGAGAAATTTTTAATATTTTTTTTAATTAATGATTTTTGAAATTATACTTCTTTTTAATTTTTGATTTCTCAATAATTAAATCGTCTTTCATAAATATTTCGTGTACAAAATAGTTTCTTTGTCTCACGTTTGCCAGGAGTCCCACGACGGCCTTAGCGTTTTTTTATATTTCATACATAAACTATTTTCTTAAATAATTTTAGATAAGTATGCGATTCTACACTTTTTATTCCATATACAAAAACTGTAACACATCCAAGAAAAAGACTCCACTGCAGCATCGGATCTATGCATATAAATTTCATTTTCAATGTTTCACGATATAAAGATTTCTTTCAACTAATGTTTCCTCCGTAAAGAGTCTATGTGAATTATTATGCGAATAAAAAATGCAGCTGCAGTTACAAGGAATAATCAATACTAGAATCTGTTAAAAAAGGTAAACATTATATAATTCTCCTAAATAATAATTATTTATAGCATTATTAAACTTGTTATTTCTTCATAGGTTTTCAATTATTTTACTAGAAAAGAGAGCATATAACTTTCCACAACAATGAGAAGAAGCTGACAACACTGCAATCATGATAGATTTTGGAAGATACCGCCTTCTTTTTACGTATAATGGGAGAAAATCAAATCTATTAATATTCTATCAAAGGAAGTGAAGAAAGAATGCATCTTAGTTATTATAAATTTGAAAAACCAATAGCAAATACAATATATTAAGAAAATCTATACTTGTGCGTAATGTTTCTCCAAGCGTCATACCAGGTATTGAAAGAGATATTATTGCTTATTAACTTACAAGAAAATATTGTAGACTTGCATCAATTAATGTCTTCTTCATAGAGATTCCATTTAAATTTTTATGCCAATAGAATGCAGCTGCAGTTACAAGGAACAAGCAAGACATGTATCTGTTAAAAGGTAAAAATAAAAATTTTGCTTCTGAAAAAAATCAATATTATAATTTTCTTGAAAAATATTTATTTATAGCAATAATAAACTTATTCTTTCTTCGTAGGTTTTCAATTATTTTACTGGAAAAGAGAGCATATAACTTTCCACAATGATAAGAAAAAGTTGACAACAGTGCAATCATGAAAGATTTTGGAAGACACCGTCTTCTTTTTACCACACTGCAAAGAAACCATGTGCATTTATTTTCTATTGAAAAAATTGAAGAAGGAATGCATCCTAGTTATTACAAATTAAAAGTATAAATAGAAATGTATTATATTGGAAGATTCTTTAATTCGCAGAGGTTTCATGTGAATTATTATGCATATAGAATGCATCTACAGTGACAAAATATAATTTAAACAAGAATCTATTAATAGGTAAAAATAGAAATATTGTTTAAGAAAAGAGAGAGAGAAGCGTTTGAGAAGAGTGTTTGAGAAGAGAGAGAAAAAAGGAGATAAAAAACAGCCCGGGAACTATAGAGGAATAAATCTGCTATTCACTACCTTGAAATTAATCACCAAAGTAATCTCAAATCTTATCAGCGAAAGGATAACATTAGCTGACGAGCAACAAGGGTTCAGACCTGGACGATCATGTACAGATGCAGCATTCGTCATCAGACAAATAACGGAAAAGTCGATAGAATATAATAAACCGGCGTTCTTCTGCTTTATAGACCTAAAAAAGCGTTCGATAGGATACGACTAACTGATGTTGTTCATCTCCTCTATAACAGACAAATACCAAACAACATCATAAAAACAATAGAAGATATATACCAGAACAACAACATACAGGCAAAGATAGATAACGAACTAACAGAACCCATAACACTGGGAAGAGGCATTAGACAGGGAGACTCACTGAGCCCGCTACTATTCAATATTATCATGGATGAAATTATAAAAAAAGTCTGTAGACAGAGAGGTTATAGGATGGGAGATAAAGAACTGAAAATCATATGCTATGCAGACGACGCAGTTTTAATAGCGGAGAACGAAGACGATCTGCAGAAACTTCTACATGAGTTCAACATAATGGCTCAATCTCTTGGGATGGTAATATCCACATCCAAAACTAAGTGCATGACCACATCAAAGATACCCCTTAGATGTAAATTGGTGGTTGATGGGAACATTATACAACAGGTGATGAAGTTTGACTACTTAGGCATAGAAATTTCCAGCTCTGGTGAAATAGAAACGGAAGTAAGAACACAAGTGGTTAAGGCAACAAGAGCTGCGGCACAACTCAATGACACCATATTCCGCAACAAACATCTCAGAATAGACACAAAAAGCCGTATTTACAAGGCCACTATAAGACCCATACTAACATATGCGGCGGAAATAAGACCCGAGACATCTAAAACCCGCCAGATGATGGAGGCAGCGGAAATGAAAATAATCCGGAGAATAACCGGAAAATCTCTATGGGATAGACAAAGAAGTGAAGCCCTAAGAAGAACATGCCAAATCGACAACATCAATGATTGGGTATTGGGGAGGAAAATTCAGTGGAACGATCACATAACCCAAATGACAGGGGACCGAATTGTGAAGATCGCTAGGGATAGATCACCACTAGGGAAACGAAGCCCAGGAAGACCACGAAAACGATGGGCGGACGATATACCTACAAGAAGCGAGTTGCGATGAAGAACAGGCAATATGCCTATTTGGACGCTGGAAGAAGAAGAAGAAGAAGAGAGAGAAGCAAATATTATATTAATGTTAAAAATTATTTATTTAAAACATTGTAAAATTTATTTTTATTGCATTAACTTTCATTCTTTTTACAGGAAGAGATTGCGTAATCTTTATTTTATTATCGACAAGTGAAGTGACTATAACCACATCTCTGCGAATCCAGCTGATACCAATGGAGAATGTTGTTAGGCGTATAGGCTGTGAAAAAAAATGATTGCACAAGCATACCAATCGACCGCGAATGAAATTTTATGTACTCCATCAACTTTGAATTTACTAATGACTTCTGCACTATCGCCTCAGCTTGTGATTATTGGTACAAAAATTGTTATGAATTTAGCGGATAGCAATTATCATCAATTTGATACTTTCCATTATCAAATTCAGTGGGCTCACTCCGATGAACTGCTGATTGATTCAATTATACAAAAATCTCAAATTTTAATGTTGAGGAAAACTTAGTTATATGATTATGAGTCCTTTAGTATACCAAATTGCAATTGTTTAATTCAATACAAACGATTAAATGTTTGAGCTGGAGGTATTGCTATCTATCACAATGCGAATGATATAACTAACATTGTGACCACTACCATTAACATGACTGTGAGGGTTCTGTAACATTTCAACCAACGACATTTCAACCGCGACATTTCAACTGACGACTTTTCAACCGGATGAAAATTCAACCCACGACTTTTCAACCGAGTGATAGTTCAACTGACGACTTTTTAACTGCGACTATTTAACCTTATGACTATTAGGATGGGATTGAGAATAATTACTTCTTTGGCAGTCGAATACAATAAATTGAAAAATTACTGACATTTTATTTTAATCTCGGTATTATCAATAATAACTGAAAAATTAATGGATAAAAAAATTATAATGACAATACAGCAGCAATATCATCATGAAGAAACTGTAACTTTTTAGCTAGATCATAATCAGTTACAATATTTTTAAGCCGTAAATCAACGTCCACGTAAATCATCTTTTTAGCGGCAACCGTCATCCTAGTATTCATTTGCACTAATAAATATTCAGTAATGGACTGCTCACACTTCAGGACACTAATATACTTGGACAATGATGCATGATTAACACGAACTGTACCGTTAAATGAGTTGTGCTAACCCTCGAGTGAATTGTTTGTCCTCATTAGGTCTTGAAGTACAACATTATGACAATTCCATAGCCTAAACGAAAAATATAGCTTTAATCGTCGCTTACCGCTATGTGAAGGAACACCAATCCACGTAACTAAAGTAACTAACTAAAAAAAGGCTTCAAAACCACTTCATTTTCTTCATAATATTTACACCGGACCAGTTCATCAAACGCAGCACATACATCTTGCTTAGGCACAAAAGCAATAGCCATTAACATCTGCACATTCAGAGCAAACCTAACATCGTTATTGTTCTGTTTTTACAACCGTAAACTTTGCATTTGGCGGCAAACACACTGCGAAAAATGGAAAAAAACATCCGAATACATCAACACCGAGGAAACACAGTCCAAATGCATTAATTATTGCAGACTAAAAATCAACCATCATTCGTTTTACATTACCACCTGGTAAATGATCCTTCAACACAAATAAAGCTTTGAAATACGTGTCTTCATTTTTATTTGGCATCAACACATATACTAAAGAGAGAGATTTACCATTTACAAAGCCATGAACTGTGTATAACTGCTTGAAGATTGACGGAACCGAAGAAAAAGTTCCATCGCCAGCCCATTCCTGAGACTCAACTAAAGCATTTTAATTCTCTTGAGTTGCGAAAATTAAAAAACGATTTCGGTTACCGCCGCTGTCGTGCAATAGCAATTTATGCCCTTTACCAGTAATAGTCAACTCTTAAGGAATAACAAAATCTTTGCGTGATTGGGGGTTTTCCACAGCTTTCACATTGACTTTACGAGCACGTTGAACATCACGAGTGAGAGAAGCCATTTTCGGCAGCCTAGTTAATATAGGCGATGACACAGTAGCAAGTGCTGACCCAATA
This sequence comes from Polistes dorsalis, assembly GCA_010416905.1. Lineage (NCBI taxonomy): Eukaryota > Metazoa > Arthropoda > Insecta > Hymenoptera > Vespidae > Polistes > Polistes dorsalis. Next base: position 5,617 of record QUOG01000365.1, read on the forward strand.
ACAGCTCCAGGATTGCCATCAGATTTATCAGCACGTTTTTTTAGTTTATTTAATACGACTCTAGCACCCATGGATGATGCATCGGCGGCATAATTGCGTTCAGAAGCATCATTGAGTACATTGCCTAAAGCCGCATAAAAATATAAATACAACTAATGTTAATAAAAAATAATAACTGTGAATATATTATATTTTACCATTAAGATTTTCAGTATCAGTATGTACTATTGCAGGACAAAGTAGCGTTGAGTGATATGAAACACACCTCCATGTAATATTGTCTTTGTTTACAGTTTTCTTGTTATATAAATAACCTTTATTTCCATGCACAACATTTATTTCCATGGCATTATTTCCATGCACAACAATTGGAGGGGCATGTATAAGTATAGGGGAGGGAGGATAAGTTACTAAGGATTTTAAGTGAAGATTTTAATGTTATTTTCAACTCAGAAAATTCTGATGTACTCATCAACTTTTTACGTGAAGATTTAAATCTTTCAATAAATAATGACTAAGCAGTTTCTACAACATAATATGGTGGTACTACAACTAATGCTGTATTTATACAACATTTAGGTAATGTTTCTACTAGACAATTTGTATCATATTTTATCTACATTAAGCCTCTTGTAACTCACATGCCTATTGTATCACAACCGAATTTCAAAGATTCAGCATCTATGCTTTCAATTTTCTGTGGCAAAGCAGCTTCCAAAGTAAGCGGAACGAGGTTCTGTAAAAGCTTACGAGAGACCTCAATAAAGAATTTTTGAAAAAATCATGCGACAAATAATTAGATGCAAATAATTAGATACACTACGATAAGCTATGCAACAACTATTGTTTTACGTTTATGTGATCTTTTTATCATTATTTTATATGAATGTATTTGTAACGAAATATTTTATTATTTTGACATACGACGAAAGAATGTTTAATAATAAAAAAAAATTAATAATAAATTCAGAAAACGAGAAACGCTTAACTAAAAATAACTTGCACGTAAAACATTGACCACGTTGTAGAAGAGGTTACACGTACAATGTATTATTATTATTATATACAGATTGCGGTCTAAACACGAGCACCGAACCCTTGACCTCACAATTGCTCGGACTAAATATACTTACTCCAATCGTAATGGTGAAGAACCTTTCTAATTGGTTTTTTGATTTTTTATTCGGTCGTACAACGAATTTTTGATAAAATAAATAAAAGTACAAAAAGAACAAACGAAGAGGAAGATACAATAAAGAATAATCAAAGCATTAAAATGTGAAAGCGAAAATAAATTAAACGAATACTTCACCTTTTGATTTGTAGAATTCGTAAAAAAAATTAAGCAGCTTGATTTCTTCCGTATTCCGCTTTCGCTTTTGGTTAATTTCTCCAAAAATATGTATTTTAATTTGCATGGAAGTTTTCAATCTTACAGATTTATTATATTTTTAATTTATTTCAATAAAATAAATCTGTTGATATTTGAACCGTTAACGCTAAATATGAATTTAAAAATTTTCATTATCTTTACGTTTTTACTATTACTACAAACGACTCTATGTAAGTGTAAATAGCTCACCGTGTTAAATACAAGCGACGAAAGTGCTAATAAATGGAATCATTTTATTCGCCGAACAATTAATATGCGGATATAGAAGTACGTATTATGTTTGTTTACGTGCGTATGGCTTCCACTCTAGGGACGAAGCCTTTATGTACAAACACGAACGACTTAGCGGACTATGTGAAATTTGTATAGGGTATTTGCTCGGTGTTAGTTATTGGAATAGCCACGAGGAAACTTTGATTCTCGAATATTATTGTCAAAAAGCATTGCGATTTTCATATTTACGATATAAATTTCATAATACAATTACATATCACCGGTACACACACACACACAACACACACAAATATGTAAATATAAAAGTATATTCTTCGTTATCGGAATAAATATTATATGAGTTAAAAAAATCCGTTGATTCATTTAATTGTAAGTATTAATGTTATGCGTGCATGATTTATTAACTCTTTAATCTAACTACAATTTATTTTCATTCAAACAGTAACCGATCAAATGATCGATCTTTTAATAATATTTATTTGTTTTTTATAATCGAATGCAAATAATAAATCATATTTAGCTTATATATTAAATAATATAATTTATAGGTAATAGAGTTATATAATATTTGTAGCTGTAATTGCAAATGAAAGTTAAATATAGAAAAACCATAACATGCAATGTAGAATTTTAATCTCAAATTGAAAAATCGACCATTAAACCGGTTCTGATATACGTTCGATGATAAAAATCGATGTTGGTTAGGTTTCGAACTTTCTAATGAATTTTTTAAGAACTACTAAGCTCTATTGAAATATTGTGTTTTTAAGCGACCGGACGAGATTTGTCGATATAAATTAAAAGGGGTATAAAAAATTCAAAGACATTTCGAGAGATATGATAATGATGAAAAAATACATATATCAGAAACCAATAAAATATGTCCTTAATCACGGCAAATGATATTTACTCATGATTAAAACGAGCAAGGTGTGTTATAATGTAATGTAAAACTTATAAATTATCAGATGTAATCGACTCACAATAAATTATGTTCTGTTAATTCCGCTTCTCTTTGCTGATGATGATGCCGCGTGACGAGTGCTGTATGCTGTGAAAATGTCCTTATTAACTCTACTGTTTTTTAGAACAGTCTTTATTCAGCGACTAAGTGTCTGAGACGTAACCGCCTTGTGCGGCTTTTTCCAAGATATGAACAGCTTATTTTCTCGACTTCTCAACTCATCAGTTTTGATCAAGTATTGCTTAATAGCACTAACTACACAGACGGAAGGGTCATCCCTGAAGATCGGCAAAATCAAGGATGGTTGTTTTTTATTATGCTTTGATGACTTTAACTGTGCCGGAATCTCTATCACTAGATCGCTAACTTCATGTACCGATTCGATCCTCCTTCTCCCCACTCGATCCACGCACTCGAGAAACCAGCTGAGAAGGGACTCTCGAGTTTTTTTGACATAACGCCAACGTTTGCCTTACTAACCGGCTTCAGTTCGTTTGAAGAACGTTCAATTAGCTTGGCTGTTTTCAGTGATTCTCCCAAATGCTTCCCAAAAAACCATTCATCCATGCCTGTGGAGTTTAATGTCTCTTTTAGTGCCGGATTGATGTTCGCTGTGATTATTAAACGCCTTGTTAGCGATTCATCACGTTGTAAGTTCACTAAAATCCACGCCATATCACTAAGCACGCCAACCATCTTAGGAGTATCAGGAAATTTCTCTCTCAGGAGATCAGAAACTAAAGAATTCAGAGCAGACAAAAATGCGCAAACTTTCTGCTGTTTTTTCCACGAGCTTCTTGTCTTTGTATAGAATCGGTTCCAAAAGAGATGCCTTGAACTCAGCATTCATTTTGAGGCCCCAATATCAAACAATTCTCTGGGGTTGGATACTTACTCAAAAGTCTTTATCGCTCCTCTTTTGGAAAACCCTCTTTTAGAATTTCTTTCCAGCGTAAGCATAAAACATTATGGATTGCTGGAGCTGTTCTCTTCTCCGCATCCAACCGCTTACCCAATGCTTCTAGCATTTTTTCATCCAGCACCATTTCCTCCGATACTATAGGAGCTGCTTCTAGTTGTGTACTGACACATACCTGAACACTTGTAGTTGCTGCCGATTCAATATTATCCTCCTCAGCAGATTGCAGTTCACCTTAACTGTCTCTTAGTTGATTTGTTTTTGGACCAATATCATTCAGTTCCTGAAGAAGTCAGTTCAGCTGACGTTTCGGTGCATCAAAATCACTTCCCGACGGTGACAACGACGACGACGAGTATTTCCTGCCTATATGCGGAATAATTTATTAACAACATTATGACTCTTTTTTTTTACAATACTTGATTGTCAACCGCTTATTTATTTATCTAAATAACTAAGAATAGTCCTTGAGATATCCATCTGGTGAAACTTGTTCACTCGCCAGTAAAATGATGAGAAAGAAAATCTTATCTTTTTATTTATGATAAATTTTGTTATTTCTCAATGTCAAACTTTATATCGATTTTCCCACAATTTGCGTTTTAAAAGTCGATGGATACTGTCACTTAACATCTACTGAACGGATCGATTTGAATTTTTGCACATTTTTCCTACACATATTTAGTAACGCTGTTGAGTATTTTTTGTTTTTTTATTTAAAGTATTTTTTTTAGAGGCTCAAATGCTGGTTTCTTGGTCGAAAATCAGATTTTTGACCTTAGAATGCAACCAAAAATCCAAAAATGAAATACAAATTTTTTTCTCGACAGGACTATCTAAATAATCTTATAAACAAATAGAATAGCTTGGGTTTTTTTGTTTTCAATCATCTAGTTTTGAGCTTTGATGTCCATCGCAAAACGCGTTTTTTCCGCGGTGCCTGACAAAAGTTGCTGAAAACTCAAAACATTACATTTTTTCCCGAAAATTTCACAGAGTATTCTTTAAATATAACTTGACTATACCCCATAGTAATAACATCATTTATATTAACCGTTTCTTCAATAAAAATTCATAAAAATATGCCATTTTTCGACCGAATTAACCCTACCCCCTTTCCTTAAACGACCCTTTTGACTCGGTCACGTCAATGGATATAAGCCTTTTGCATATCCTTGACATGGATATGAAAACATTCAGGCCACCGCCGTGGCAAATAGCTACTGGATCCAGTCGTCCGACTACTCCTAACAGCAGGAAAAGACCAAGAGTAGAGGATGATAACTTTAATAAAAATCATGAAATGGAAGGAGTTCTACTAACAGCAAATAGGTACGCAATTCTAAGTGAGTGCACGGAAGTAGATGCACCGACTCCAGTAAATGGACAGTCACCAAAAGCGCCCCCTCCTCCTCCTCCGATATATATAGATGACGTTATTGATATTCAATC
>QUOG01000368.1:0-10503 GCA_010416905.1 Polistes dorsalis
CTTTCATACGACGATATAGTAATTAAATACCTTCGTCTTTTTTCTCCTGAAGAAAATAATTTGCATGGAAAACGTTTCGCGTGTAGACATCAATACGAAAACGAGACTATAGAAAATTATGCAAATAGTTTACGAGAAATATTTAATAAGTCCACATATACGATTGAGGACAAAGAAATATTATTATGCAAACAATTCATTAAAGGACTTCGTGAAAATGATATAATAAATTATTTAACAGTAAATCCTAGCTCATCATTCGATCAAATGGTAAAAAGGGCCGTTGAATTTGCAAAAATGAATCTAATATCGTATTACGTTGATCGAGCTCTCTTAAAGATGAATACTTACAAACAAGGAAACGATGATGAGTTCTACGTTTGGTTTAATAGATTTGAGTACGTAGCATATATGATCGACGTACCGTATAGAAAAATGGCTCATTTTTTAATTAAAATGATTGATGATTGTTTCTGTAATAGATTTGAGGAAGTACATCCTGGTATCGATTTACTTGAAGTTCCATACAATGTTTTAAAAAGATTTTTCTTTTGTCATTTCGTTTCTGACAATCTAACTGAAGTACATAAAAAACGTTTTTACTGCCGACATCAATACGAACACGAGCCGATAGACAATTATGCTAAAAGTTTTCATAATATATTGAATCAGATCGAAATTAGAGAACGCTTAAATTGCCAATTATATATAAGATTCGTTAATGGACTGCGTGAAAATGATATAAGAATTCATTTAAAAAAATTTATAAAAATATCGTTCTTTGAAGCAGTAATAATGGCAATTAATTTTGCTAAAGTTAATCTAATATCGTATTACGTTGATCAAGCTCTTTTATTGATGAATATTTACAAACTAGGAAAAAATGATGAGTTCCACGTTTGGTTCAATAAATTTGAATATGTAGCAAATGTTATCGATGTACCGAATGATAAAATGATTAAATTACTCAATGAAATGGTGGATAATAATTTCCATGCGTACGTAAAGGATACTTTTCCTTCCGTAAATTTTTCTGAACTTTCCTACAACGATATAGTAATTCATTACCTTCGTCTTTTTTCTCCCGAAGAAAATAATTTACACGGAAAATGTTTCTCGTGTAGATATCAATACGAAGACGAGACTATAGAAAATTATGCATATACTTTACAAGAAATGTTTAATATATCCACATATACGATTGAAAACAGAGAAGTAATTTTGTGCGAACAATTCATTAACGGACTTCGTGAAAATGATATTAAAAATTATTTAAGAGTAAATCCTAAATCATCATTCAAAGAAGTGGTTTTTGAGGCCATTGAATTTGCAAAAATGAATCTAATATCGTATTACGTTGATCATGCTCTATTAAATATGACTATTTACAAATTAGGATACATAGATGATGATTTTTCCTTTTGGTTTAATAGATTTGAGTACGTAGCAGATATGATCGACGTACCGTATAGTAAAACTGTTCAGTTTTTCATTAAAATGATTGATAACGATCTCTATCAACTTGTTGCAGAAAAATATTCTTCTCTCGATTTCTCTAAACTTTCATACGATCAAATAATAAAATATTTCCTTTGTTATTGGCTTCATTCCAGTGAAACTAAAGCACACAGAATACGTTTAAAGATGCGAAAACAATACAAACAAGAGCCGTTAGAAAATTATGCTCATTCTTTAAAAAAAATATATAATCAGTGCAAATATTTAAAATCTTACAAAAGCTTATTATATAGAATTTTCGTTGATGGACTACGTGATAATGATATAAGTATTCATTTGAGTAAATCTCCTGACTTATCGTTCGATAAAGCAGTAATTATGGCGATTGAATTCGCTAAAGTTAATCTTATATCGTATTACGTTGATCATGCACTTTTAATGATGAATACTTACAAACAATTAAATGGTGGTGATTTTCACGATTGGTTAAATAGATTTGAGTACGTAGCAGATATGATCCACGTACCGAATAATAAAATGGTTGAATTTTTTTATGAAATGGTGGACAAGGTTGTCAATAGTTCTGTGCAGAATTCTTATCCTTCTGTCAACATTTCTAAACCTTCATACAAAGACGTAATAAACGTTTACATTGGTCATTTATTTTCCAATGAAGTTGATCTACACAGAAAACGTCTATGCAATCGTCAACAGTACGAACATGAAACTATAGAAAAGTATGCTCATAGTTTACAAAAATTATATAAAAACTGCAATTATACAACAGACCATAAAGAAAAATTATTAGCACATTTTATTATTGGACTACGCGAAAATAATATAAGAATTCATTTAAAGAAATTTTCAAAATTATCGTTCGATGAAGCAGTAAAAATTGCAGTTGAATTTGCTAAAGTTAATCTGATAACGTATTATCGAGATCATGCGCTTTTAAGAATGAATATTTACAAACTAAGAATAGATGATGAGTTTCCCGTTTGGTTGAACAAATTTGAGTACGTAGCATATAGGATTGATGTACCGGATGATAGAATGGTTAAATTACTCAATGAAATGGTGGATAATAATTTTCATATGCACCTCAAAAATACTTATCCTTCCGTAAATTTTTCTGAACTTTCATACGAAGATATTGTAATTTATTACTTTCGTCTTTTTTCTCCCGAAGAAAATAGTCTATACATAAAACGTTTCGAGTATAGATATCAATACGAAGACGAGCCTATAAAAAAATATGTCAATTGTTTAGAAATATTATTTAAAAAGAGCGAATATTCAGAAGATGAAAATCAATTATTATCTAAAAAATTTTTAACTGGACTACGCGAATTTTCGGTACAAGACCATTTACTTAAATCTCCACAGTTTACGTTAGATCGAATGCGAGAAAGTTCCGTGGCATTCGCAAAAGCTAATCTAATATCATATTACGTTGATCTAGCACTTTTATTCATTAATATTTACAATCCACAATGGGATGATAATTTCCACCTTTGGGTAAATAAATTTGAGTACGTAGCAGATATGATGAAAGTACCTAATAATAAAATGATTGAATTTTTTAATAAAATGGTGGATGATGATGTCCATGAATCTGTTAGGAAAACTTTTCCTTTTGTTAACTCCTCTGAACATTCGTACGAATACATAATAGACTCTTATCTTCTTTATTTTTTTCCGAATGAAGTTGATTTAGACAGAAAACGTTTCAACTGTCGAGATCAATACGAACACGAGCCGATAGAAAAATATGCTAATTGTTTACAAAAACTTTTTAATAAGTGCGAATATTTAGGCAATGTAGACAAATATTTAACAGGAAGATTTTGGTGTGGACTACGAGAATCTTCGATTCGGGAACATTTAAAGGATTTTTCTGAATTATCGTTTGATCAGATGCGAAAAATGGGCATTGAATTTGCAAAAGTTAATCTAATATCATATTATGTTGATCAGGCTCTTTCAATTATCGATACTTACAATCCAAGGAAGTTTTTTTTTTTTTCTTGGTTAAATCATTTGGAGTACGTAGCAGATGTGATCGACGTACCAGATGATAAAATGGCCGAGTTTTTCAATAAGATGGTAGATAATGATGTACATACGTCTGTACAGAAGACTTATCCTTCAGTCAAATTTTCTCAACTTCAATACGATGAAATAATAGAACATTATTATTTTCATTCTGCTACTTTCCGTGAAATTGATATAAACAATAAACGTTTCATGTCTCGAAATCAATATGAAGGAGAATCAATCGAACATTATACTTATTGTTTAAGAGAATTATTTTCTAGGTGCTATTATGAAAGTTGCGTATTAAGTAAATTAGTTTTACGATTGTATACTGGATTACGCGACAATGATGAAAAATTTCGATTAATTACCGATCATACTTTTTCATTCGAAAAAATGATAGCAAGGGCCGAAAGATTGAAAGGACGTAAAAAAAAATATAAGAAAAGTTAATAACCACAATTAAATGAACTATCGGCCATTAAAAAATAAACAAATAAAACAAAAGATAACGGAAGCAAAAATTTGATGCAATTGAAATTGTCAATAATTTAGAAATGTAATTAATTAATAGAAGAATAATACATTACTGTATCATCTTTTATAATCACAAGAAATATTCGATAACCAATGAAATTGTTGCCTGAACTATGAAAAAACAAATTAAATTAAAACAAATTAGCACTTGAAATAGTATCCAATTTTAGACGAAAAGAAGGAAGAAAATCTACTTTAGTTTTATTCTTAAACAGCAGTCATATTCGTAATTGAAAACTTTCAGACGATCAATTTTTTATTATACATAATTATGGAAATATATTTATATTTAAAACATTACAATTTGTTCGGAACATTATACTTTTGTAAAAATGAGACCTTAATAAAGTGATAATTATTATTTAGAGAAGGATATTGTTCTTTATATCAATTTTTTTTTTTTAATAAACACACAATTTATTTATGATATTTACATAGGAATCAAATATGAGTTATTTATGAAGTGGCATTTGCTAAAAATTGTAAGTGTCAAAATTCGAAACAAACCTTATCATCATTTAATACATATACAAATATTATGGGATTAATTATTTCTCATGAAAATGTTATGAGAATATTACTATGTAAATATCCTGTATTTCTTATTACATATAAAAGCTTAACATCTTTATAAGGTTAATACAACTATTGATTATGTTCTACGTTAAAATTTGTAATATTCTATGAACTATTTAATTTGCTGATTATTTCTTATATTATTATTGAATTTACCAAAATCTATAATGTAAAGATTCATAAATCTTCTACTTTTAACTCCTATTTAAAGGAATTATGTTTAACACGTTTAATTACTCTTCAACAGTAAAACAAACACTTAAACCACCAAGTTTAATTCCGATATCTAAGTAAACAGATGGGTCACGGGAAGTTTGAATTCTGACGTCGTGAATATAAAAACAAGAAATACTGCTATGCCGGCACAACAGTGATTTAGCAACGGGAATTGAAACAGCTGATCCGTCGGTGAACGTGCTTCAGATCGATGTAAATAAAACGCGTTCGAAAGTATCTATTCAGGAGAGCAAGCACAGCTAAATTAAATTTAAAGTTTAGACTTTTTTTTGTTTTCGAATTTACCACCAACCTTTAATACATTTGTTGATAAAATAATTCGAAGAGCTTTTCTTTTAAAAACATTTATATGTTTCATACTTTCTAGTATAAAAGGTATATCTATAAGTGTTGTAACGATTATTTATAATTTAAAATAAAATTTTAAAATTATCGAGAATAACCGTACAGAATTTTAAACAATATCGCAATGGTTTAACTGGTATGACTGAACGAATAACGATTTAAACTTTATTGTTTTTAGATAGAAATGGGGTTAGGGGAAAATAATTAACGCTTTGTCCTTAATAGAATTAATAATATATTTACCAATGTGACCACAATAAACAGTTCATTGCATATTTTAAATTTGAACGTGAGAAAGATCAAAAATTACATATGACGCAACCCTAACGGTGTCATAATTTTATAAACTTCAAGAAATTTGTAATATTACCAACTTTAGAAACGTATTGCAAGGTGTTATATGATATCTTGATTTGAATTCATTTGTGATCAAGTTCATTTGGATAATTAACAATAATAATTTACACTTACAAGATCTAATTATGGCAACCTGATACGTCAGTTCATTTACAAACATCGGAAATACATTATCTTTTTATCTCGGACAAAATATAAATAAATAATGATAATATTTTTCGTAATAAGTAAAATTTCTAGGTTATGTCTTATCATTAGAAACATTTAATGTGAAAAACGAATGTTTATATCTTAAAATATAAAAAAGATTTTCTTTAATTTTGTAAAATCCAAAATGAAATTATTGAACTTGAAATTGAAGAGAAATGCAACTTTTTTGTTTAATTAATGAGCGTAATAAACATTTCTTGAATATTGCAATTATCAAAATATTAAATATTGCAATATTCTAACGTTAACAAGGTTCACAGTTACATTACCGTCATCGTAACGAAAAAAGAATATATTTTAATTTTTTGTCCCTTTTTTTTTTATTATTAGAGAAATACACAATCAATTCAAGCAATTATTGGAATAATATATTATTACAACATTATACAATACGTATATACTTAATACGTACAATATACGATTTTAGTGTGTACATACGTTCAGTTTGATAATTTACACTCACACGATCTAATTATGGCACTTGATACATCGATTCGTTTATAAATATCGAAAAAATACATTGTGTTTTTATTTAAGATTAAATATGAATAAAACCGATATCATTTCTACTAATTAGTACTACTTTTTGATGTCGTCTTATTGCTAAAAACATATAATGTAAAAAAACAAATGTTTACGTCTTAATTATAAAAAACATTTTCTAAAATGTGTGAAATAAAAAAGTACATTTTTTAACATTTTTGAAATCACGCAGGATTACCATTTAACACGTCAGACACAGCTTTTTCATTTAATTCTTATTTTTTTTTTACATTAATGCCTCTGACCATTGTTCTTGCAATTATTTAACTAATTTGATATACTAATTGTACTCGTAGAAAAAATTACAGTAATGCGATATTATTTGATTAATTTTGATTATTTGAATGAATTTTGAACGTTTTCAATTTACACTGATTATAGGTTCGCTTATTCTTTGGTTAATTATTTACTGTTTAATATCAGTAATTCATTTAAGCTGCGATTAAATTTATTCAATTTATGATTTTACATTTTTTGATTTCAAATTCAATTGCCTTCTTGACCATTTCACCGAACGATAAGAAAGGTAATTTAATTAAATTGTTTTTGATATCATTTTCACGGATTCCGTTAATAAATTGCGCGCACAGTTCTTTTTCCATATTAGTTTTATAATAGAACTTATCGTATATTTTTTGTAGATTACTAGCATATTTTTTGATCGATTCGCGTTCGTATTGTTTACGACAAAAGAAACGCTCTCTGTGTAAATCATAGAAGCCGGAAGAAAAAAATGTAAGATAATTGTTTATTATTTGCGAGTATGACATTTTAAAGAAGTTTATAAAAGTGTAATTTTTTTGTATTCTCTTATGAACAACATCGTCTACCATTTTATAAAAAAATTCGATGATCATATCATCCAGTACCCCGATAATATCTGCCACGTATTCGAATTTATTAAACCAAACATGAAAGGAACCTTCGTACTTTGGATGGTAAGTATTCATCTCGACAAGTGCTCGATTTACATAATACGTTATTAAATCAGATTTGCAAAATTTAATGGTCGTTTCTACCATTTCATTGAATGATAGAGTGGTGGTTTTACTGAAAAGATTTTTTATATTATGGTCGCGGGTTCCATATAGGAATTGTTTGCATAATAATTTTTCTTCTACATGTTTTTCCACCAAACACTTATTACATATTTTTTTTAAGCTATCAGCATATTTCTGTATTGATTCTCTATCATATTGTTTACGATGCCTAAAACGTTTTCTGTGTAAATAAACTTCGTAGGGACAAAAATAACAAAGGTAATAGGTTATTATCATATCGTATGAAAGTTCATTGAAATTGAGGTTAGGATTAAACTTCTCGACACGTTTATGGGTATAATTATCCACCATTTTAAAGAAAAATTCAATCATTTTATCTTCTGGTACACTGATATAATCTGCTACATATTCAAATCTATTTAACCAGAACTCAAACCTTTCTTCTGAGTTAAAATTATAAATTCGCATCATTTTAAGAGCTCGATATAAATACCAGGATACTTGATAATCATGGTGTACTGAGTTATCCTCGTTGCTTGTCATTTTTAAAAGAAGAAACCCTTTTGATTACTTATTTCACTTAAATATATAATCCGTTGAAAGTTATTTGTTCGGATTTTTGATTTCTTTTTTTACCAATAACTTATTATATTTACTATTATAGATACTTACTATTTTATTTTATCTTATCTCATTATATCAAATTAAACCTTATAAATAAATAAATAAATAAATAAATAAATAAAAGTTTAAATCTTACATAAGTACAATAAGGTATCTCACCGATAGTTCCTTTCTAGAAAAGCAGGGCCTCTTCCTACGCTTTCTTTCGCTTAGTTTCTTCCTCCTTTGTTTGCTAACTTCGTGGTATGCGTCACTGTTTGCCGTTTTTGCAGTCTACACTCTGTAATATATGGAGTATATGGAAGTAGTATATGGAATATGGAATATAGTATATGGAATAGTATATGGAAAATACTTGTAACTTTTGCTTCACTTTCGTTATAGTTTTCTAGTTGATTGTCACAAGGTTTCGTCGGAAACGTTTAGCGGAAGAATAGACCGAGTGTCTTCTTTTGTAATGAACGGCAACATGGTGGCCGTATTAGAAATTCGAGTGGTGGGGGAGCGAAAGTTATCTCTTCCATTACCCTACGAGAATATGGCGCTAACTTTAAATAAGGCGCGCATTTCGAATACTGGTTAATAGTTTACGATTGATTCCAATCGTAGAATAAGGTAAATCTTCTGTACAAACATATGGAGATCATTATCCACTATCTTATTGAACAATTCAACCATTTTATTATCTGGTACGTCATACTATCATATCTGCTACAAACTCAAATGTATTTAACCAAACGTGAAACTAACCTTACTTTTCTTGATTGTCAGTATGAATTTTGAAAAGAACTTCATATAGATAATCCGTTATTAGATTAATTTTTATAAATTTAATGGCTTTTGCAGCTATTTAATCGAATGATAAGCAATGATTTCTTCTTAAATGAGTTATTTCACCATTTACACGCAGTCCACTGACGAATTGTTCGAATAATCTTTGTTCGAGATCAATTGTATAATTGCACTTGTTAAATATTTTTCGTAAATTTTCGGCATAATTTTCTGTCGTTTCATTTTCATATTGTTTACGACAACAGATACGTGCTCTGTGTAAATCAGCTACGTAGGGAGAAAAATGACGAAGGTAAAAGTTTATTATGTCTTCGTATGAATGTTCGCTGATGTCAACAAAAGAAAAAGTCTGCTTTACACTCGAATGGACATTTGGATCAATCATTTCAGTAAAGAATTCAACCATTTTATCATCTGGCACCTCGATCATATCTGCCACATACTCGAATTTATTTAACCAAGCATAAAACACACCTTCCTTTTCTGGTTTGTAAATGTCAATCTGTAATAGAGCATGATCTCGATAATACGTTATTAGATTAATTTTTGCAAATTCAATGGCCTTTCGTACCACCTCGTTGAATAATTTAATATTAGTATCTCTTAAATAAATTTTTATATCATTTTCGCGTAATCCATTAATGAATTGTTCTTTTAATCTTTTTTCGTAGTCGTTTGTACAAACACACTTGTAAAATATTTTTCGTAAACTCTTGGCATAATTTTCTATCGTTTCTTGTTCATATTGATTACGACAGGTGATACGTTTTGCGTGTAAATCATTTTCATTTGGAGAAAAATGACGAAGATAATGGATTACTACTCCCTCGTATGGAAGTTCAGAGAATCTGACTAAAGGAAAAGTATGCATTACACTAGTGTGGACATATTGATCAACCATATTATTAAAAAATTCAACCATTTTATTGTCTGGTACCTCGATTATATCTGCCACATACTCGAATTTATTTAACCAAGCATAAAATACACCTTCTTTTTCTGGTTTGTAAATGTCAATTTTTAATAGTGCTAGATCAAGATAATACGTTGTTAAATTAACTTTGGCAAATTCAATGGCTTTTTCCACGGTTTCTTCGAATGACAAGCTAGGAATTTCTATTAAATATTTTCTTAATACTTCTTCACGGATTCCATGTAAAAATTTTTCCCGTAATTTGACTTTTTCTTCACACGAATACTGGCACTTGTTAAATATTTTTCGTAGACTAATAGAAAAATATTTTATCGGCTCTCGTTCATATTGATATCGAATATGTAATCGTCTTCTGTGAGTAATTATTTCATTCCCACCGAATAAACAGAAAAAGTAATGTTTTATTAATTGATCGTATGGAAGTTCGTGAAAATTGACGTGAGGGTTAGTCGTCATGATGCGAATGTGGACATTATTATCCACCATATTTAAGAAAAATTCAATCATGTTATTTTCCGATACACCGATAATAATTGCCACAGATTCAAATCTATTTAACCACGCGTAAAATTTTTCCACTTCTTCTGATACGTAAATTTGCATCATTGTCAAAGCTCGTTTTAGATACCAGGATATTTGATTAACGTGGTGTACTGAATTATCCTCGTTACTCGCCATTTTTCAATGAAGAAACACCCTTTTTATTACTTATTAAACGTAAATATATAATCCGTTGAAAGTTGTTTGTTTGGATTTTTGTTTTTCTTTTTTCATCAATTGAAGGTGTACATTTTTCGTAATGTAATTGAAAATAATTTTCTTTTAACAACACGCATACGTTTTATATTTTAT
>QUOG01000369.1:0-10490 GCA_010416905.1 Polistes dorsalis
GACTAAATACTTGGGAATGATACTGGATAAAAGATTGACGTGGAAACAACATATCCAATCAAAAACAATCTACTTGAAGGGAAAAGTAAGAGATATGTATTGTCTAATCGGTAGAAAATCTAAGTAAAGTCTCGAGAGCAAGTTTGCTATCTATAAAGCAATTCTAAAATCGGTATGGACTAATGGAATCCAACTTTGGGGTACTGCTGGTAACTCAAACATAGAAATCCTACAGAGATTCCAATCAAAAACCCAGCGTTGCATCTGCAATGCCCCCTGGTACATAAGTAATAAAAGAATCCATAAAGATATAAGAAAGCCCATAGAAAAGGAAGAAATCGCAAACTTCTTCGAACGCTACAACATTCGTTTATCTAAACAGCCGAATCAGCTAGCAAATAATTTGCTGTAAATCTCGAATCTAACTCGTAGGTTGGAAAGATTCTACCCTTCGGATTTTGCAATAAGATTCGGTTAACATCTGACGATGTTAATTAGTAATAGCTATATATATTTACGATCATCATTGTAATGTTTTCCATATTTACAATTTATGTCAATGTATCATGTCATCTTACATTACTCATAATTCTCGCTAAGAATAGATTGTAAATTCATATAATTATAATAAAAAAAAAAAAAAAAAAATATATATATTTTATATCACGTATACGTTTCAGACTTCCAAATAATTTACTGATCTTT
This sequence comes from Polistes dorsalis, assembly GCA_010416905.1. Lineage (NCBI taxonomy): Eukaryota > Metazoa > Arthropoda > Insecta > Hymenoptera > Vespidae > Polistes > Polistes dorsalis. Next base: position 706 of record QUOG01000369.1, read on the forward strand.
TTCGTTTGTAGATTTGTTTTCTAATATTCCTGGTACATTCACGTTTGTAGATTTTTTTTTTAATACTTTTGGTACATTCACGTTTTTCCAATTTCTTTTGATAAATTCTATTTCCGATACGCTATCAGACGTTTATGATACGGTGAATCTTTTTCCACTTTTATTAAAACTTCTAATTTTTTTATTGGTAAGTTTAATTTTGGAAAAATTTTGTTTACATTTAAACTGTTTCTTATTATCAAATGTATGTTTTGCTTTACACTATCCGACGAGGTACACTTTATATCCGAAATCGATTATGAACTACTGACAATATCACGTTTAATAGGAGTGCTAATAACTTTAGTTACCGTTTTATACTTTTAAGGATGTAAAATAAAATTCTTCGATGTACGTTAACAATGATTAAATACGATTTGACTTGATCTCTATGGAACATTATATTATATTACAAATATACGAGTTTTTATTTCCTTTTTAACACAAATTTAAACCTTTCTCAAGTATAAATATAGATATTCATATGTAGGAGTGGTAATAACAGTAGCTTAAAAACAAAAGCGGCGTAAGTGAACGATTAACGACCATGAAAAAGAAACATAAGTAAACAACCGACAGTCGATAGGAAGAAAAAGTGTGTGCATGTGTCCATGTTAGTATGTGTATGAAAGTACGTTGTAAGATGATGAAAATCGTTCTATTTTAAATATTTTTTGTTTACAAGATATATAAGGCGACATAGGCTTGTCGCTAACTGAATATGATTGTGCCGAAGCTTCTTAAACATTCTCAAACCAAAAATAAAAAGGAAAAGATGAAGATGTCTTTCGATCAAGAAGGGTTAAGAAGGTTCGAAAAAGAAGTAAGAAGATGTATAAACTCGCGGCGGAAAAGATCGACGTGGCAATTGAGATTGTAAAGTTGTTCCTGAAAGTAGTCATCGTTTAGTAGCCAAGCAGCGAGCGCGTCTTATATATATTGTATTATTATTTAATTTTTTTAAGGGGTTATACGCAGTTGCGATGGTCGAAAAAGATGACTCTTCATGAATTTTTTATAGAAGCAGTTTTTATTTCTCAAACAAAAGTTATGGTAATTCAAATAGAGCCAACTTTTAAGAATACAATAGCGCGTCGATTATGTAAAAATATTAATCTGCACCGCTCCTGTAGATGATTTCCTGAACGTCCTCTAAAAAAAGACGTTTGGCCGTGATCTCCATTTTGGCGGTTTGGATTATAGAAATTAAAAAATATGGTGGATTCTTTTAAAGGATAGATTAGTGTAGGTATTAAAACCAAGGAATAATAAAAATTTTGATTTTTGACAAAATAGCGTCTATTTGGAGAAAAGTGTGTTTTTTTGACTAAAATTTTCGCTCTAAATTGAAAAAAAAATAGTAATAAATTTTGTAAAAATTATTCCTTATACTTAATACCTGAGGAATATATCTAAGAAGATTGTGTAAAAATTCGAAACCGATCGGTTAAGCCATTTCTGAAAAATCGAGATCACCGACTTTGAAAATACAGTTTTGAGAAAAACGCGTTTAAGGTTTCAGAAGTAGTTTACACATAGTTAAAATTTTTATTTCTTCAACTCAAATGGTATCATCTATTTCAGGGTAATAAGAGGGACCTTCTGCAATATTGATAGCTTCTAATAAGTTCAGCTGGTGTTGTCGTCGAGCCATTCTTCCTTCTCGCGTGCTCCCATGCGATCTCGCGTCGGAGATCATCACACGCTCTGCGTCCTCTTTGTCGACATAAGCATGAGCATCGTTGCCTAATGAAAGTCGTAATGCACTCATACAGTACAATAACGATTCTTGACCTTCATTAAATATTCCAGCTGCAATGTAAGCCGCTATTTCTACTAATTTAGAGAAACATTGAACAATTTTTGGAGTTATTTTCCATATTAATTGATTATAACTCTCATTATTGGTTTGTGTATATCCACCAACACACCTTTCCAATAATTTTTCGTTGCTAAGGTCTTCATAAATGGGAAATATTGCCTCAGCAACATTAGCTGATAAAGTTTAATAATCATGGGTGTAAGAAGATAATATGTTTGTTGCCAGCGCTTGCTGCTAACTACACCATGAACCTTCTCCACCTGTGCACATTCGTGTTGTGGTTTCTCATCAGTCGAACAATAGTGATAATACGTTCCCTAAATTGTATTGTACATATTATTAACAGAATCACAATTTCTTACTCTATCTGCTTTCTAACACTCTGACACGGCCTTACAAATTAAGGTATATCTCCGAAAATATTTATCGGATCAACTTCAAATTTTCAGAGAATATACTTAAATATATGCACATTCCGAAAATGAAAAAAAAATTGATTTTTTGAAAATTCTAACTGTGTATAACCCCTTAAAATATCATTCTTCATTCAATCGTTAGTAAATACGGACATGTTTATCTACCGCTCCCGAGAATATAAGTATTTAAATAATAATTACCTTGAGATACAGTGTAACGTACGTTAGGTCTACATCGCAGATACAAGGTTGAGCGACCAGTGCACTATCAAGGTAACACTGCACCCACGCGGGTAACCGCGTGTTCAAGCGTATGGCAAAAAGCTTTGACCATGGAAAGTAACAATATCCCACCTCTTAAAATCGTTAATAACGGCAACAGATTCAAATTCAGATTCAGAACAAATCAGGGCAAAGGAAGGGGTAGCTATCGCAGTGTCTAAGAAGTACCAAAACAACATACAAGAATGTAGCTACGTATAGTGTCAATTAATGCACCCGAAGATAATAAACCAAAAGAAGAAAGAGAAGCTTTCTACGTCCAACTACAAAATATAGTCGGATCATTACCAAATAACCAAAAAATGATAATCCTTGGAGATTTTAACGCCCGCATCAGAAATGGAATAATAGCTGGAATTAAACAAAAGTTCAACGAAAACGTGTTAAATGATAATGGAGAACTAATGACGCAGTTAAGCACATTTAACGAGCTAAGGATTAACAATACATTTTATAACCATAAAGAGCACTATAAATTTACATACAATAACACCAGAGGGTTCTGGTCCACAATTGATTATATTGTTACCAACAGATACGTCCAACCACACCAAATACTAGATATCAGGACGTTAAATTCCGCGAATGTAGGAAGCGATCATAGCCTGCTACTAGCAAAAATAAGAATGAAGTTTAAACTCCAAAGCAATCTTGCCCGAGCAACCCAAGAACCGAAAATAAACTTCGAGTAACTATGGAACTTACCAACTAAACAACTATATGAGAGCAGGTTGAAGGAGAAAATCAAAATAAACCTAATAACAGAAGAGGATAATATAAACACAGCCTGGAAGAAACTAAAAACTAACATTTAAGAAGCTGCATATGAAGCCCTAGAAACACAAAATGTAAAAAACCGGGCTAGAATGATCAAAACACCTTAGTTCCGCCCAGAGATTAAGGAAATATGCAAAAAAAAAGAAAATATCATACCTTAACTATAGAACATAACGAACACCTGAATCATACGAAATGTATAGACGAATCCGGAAACAAACAGGGACATTAGTAAGGCAAACAAAACAACACAATTTTGAGATTTTTTCGAAGAGAATGGAGAGTGACTTCTATGGACTTCAAAAACAAATGTAGCGATTTATTAAAAATCAAAGAAAGGAGGTCAACGAAATGATCGAAACAAATCAGATCACAAAAGAAAACTGGATTTGATACCAAACAGAACTTTATAAATCAGAAGAACCTCAAGTGGAACTAAATACGCCAGAAATAATAACCAAAAACGATATACAAATTGAGTCCAGCGATGCAGAAACAGCTATTCGAAAAATAAAGAATAGGAAGAGCCCAGGGCAAAATGACATACTCAACGAATTACTAAAATATGGTTGCTAACGTCTCACACAACAATTAAAATTCCTAATACAAAAAATACTATACAAACACAGAATACCTGATGAATGGCGAACTAGTAGAACTATAGTTATGTTTAAAAAAGGAGACAAAAAACTGCCTACAAACTACAGGGGAATAAATCTTTTAAACACTCCATTGAAACTAAAAACAAAGGTTATAACGAATAAAATTAACAGCTTAACGAATATTAAAGACGAACAACAGGGATTCAGATCAGGCAAATCGGGCACAGACGCGGTTTTCATCATAAGACAGGTAACAGAAAAATCAATTGAATATAACAGACCAGCATACGTGTGTCTCATTGATTTGGAAAAGGCATTCGACCGTGTGAAGCTAAAGGATGTTATACACCACCTTTATAACCGGCAAATCCCGAATAATATTATCAAGACCATAGAGGACATTTATAGAAACAATAAGATCCAAGCAAAGATAAATGGTGTCCTGACTGAACCGATTGATGCAGGTCGTGGTATCCGACAAGGGGATTCCCTAAGCCCCCTGCTTTTTAACATTATTATGGACGAAAAAATAAGAAATGTAAGACTGTTAAAAGGATATAAAATGGGCTACGAAGAAATAACCATCCTATGCTATGCTGATGACGCTGTATTAGTGGCCGAAAATGAGGATGATCTACAACGTCTACTACAACGATTTAACTGCATAGCCAAATCATTCAATATGAAAATATCGGCCCAGAAAACCAAATGCATGACAACATCAAAGACACCGTTAAGGTGCAAACTGGAAATTGAAGGAAAGGTTATTCAGCAGGAAATAAGATTTAAGTACCTAGGAATAGAAATCTCAGGGTATGGTAATGTTGAAGCAGAGGTAAGAGAACAGACAATGAAGGCATCCAGAATATCGGTTTGTTTGAATGACACAATATGGCGAAAAAAGAACATGGACATAGAGACCAAAGCAAGAATCTACAAAGCAATGGTAAGATCTATTATGTCACATACCGCAGAAACTCGACCAGACACGGCGAAAACGAAACAGTTACTAGAAACAACCGAAATGAGAGTTCTTCGCAGAATAGTTGGAAAAACACTACTGGACCGAGAGAGAAGTGAATATATAAGAAGAACATGCAATGTGGAGAACGTTAACGAATGGATACTAAGTAAAAAAAAAGAATGGAACGAACATATCAACAGAATGGACAACGGAAGAATTGTCAGAATTGCACGGGATAAGTCACCGGTTGGCCGCAGAAGCACGGGACGCCCACGAAAACTATGGTGCGACAATTTAACAGTTCAATAGGCAGAAAAACGTTGTTACGAAATAGGCAATTTGCCTAAACGAAAGAATGAAGAAGAAGAAGAAGAAATATAAATAATTTTATTACTATAATATTATAAATAGAATATTATAATATTTTTATAATATTATTAATATAATAATAATATATACATATGAAACATATCCATATATATATAAAATATAAATTTATTTTTCTTATTTTATTCATTTACTGTTTTTCAATTTTTATGGACATCGGACATTTCCTTTGTAATCTTTTCCTGATGCGAGTAGCATACATTTCTATAGCTAGTTGGTTGGGTAAATAAAATATATACATATATACATATTGTGACCATAATTATTAAACTAGTTTATGTCATAAATCTCTTTCTCCAAAGTATTTAAAAGATTACATTTTAACACTAAATGAATTCCATATAATGTAAATATAACAACTATTATCTAATGGTTCATTTTTGACAATATAGTGAAAATTATATTGAGTTAATTAGGTTTAAAATATTGTGGTGTGAAATAACTGATAAACCCCCCCCCCTTTTTTTTTAATTTTAACTTAGACCACTTTCATAATTGAGTACATATTGTTCGATTAAAGGTCGGGGTGAATAACAGTTTTAACGAAGTAGTACATAATATGGATCATATATTTTAACAAAACACAAAAAATAGAACTAAATACAAGATAAAACTTCAAGAAATCGCCCACACATGAGAGACGTTCTTAGTGCTGCTAGTTTACTTACGACTAATAAAGGGAAAAGATTTTCGTGCGTGTCTTGTGATTCTAGTGAACACAGTAATGTCAATTGTGAGATCGCGAAAAACATGGGCCTACGGGAAAAAAGGGAACGTGCGAGGAAGTACAACACGTGCTCCGTCTGTTTGAAATTCGGACATCATTATCAGCGATGCTTCGCCAGAGCGAAGTGCGACAGATGTTCTCGTAGGCATGTGACGCTCATGTGTCCGGTAAACGAAAAAAACGATACCGAAAAGGAGGAAACAAAACCGAAAGGAATCACCAATAATAAAAGGGAAATTAATATCAATGAGTGTAGTTTAGCGAGTTACTGCAACGATGCAGAAGTGCTTATGCCAACTTTGCGTGCGAAACTAAGAAACGGAACCAAAGAAATTAACGTTCGTCTAATTATAGATAGTGGCTCTCAAAAATCGTATATCACTAAAGGGGCAGTACATGAAATGGGTTATGAACCTATAGGCGAACAAACTATGGGACACTCACTCTTCGGCGAAAGAAGAACGGAAACGGTGTACCACAAAAAATACCGGGTCCACTTAGGTAACCTCGACGACACTTATAGGTGCAATTTCGTCGCCATGGTCCAAGATATAATATGCGAGAAAATACCGCGAGTGAAAAATGATGAGTGTCTCGATGAGTTGATGAAAATAAAAATCCGTCTAAGTGATACGCAAAGTGATGACCATGCAGTCGCACTACTCGTTGGTGCCGACATTCTAGGCAAATTATTTTTTATTTATTTATTCTTACTCCGCCCCTTTCGGGTTTGGAGGACTTCCCTTACAAGCTCCCTTCTACAATATCATACAATACTTTGCCATTTACCTTAAACATATATATATATATATCCCATCCCCATATTTCCGCTCCAAATAACGCTACACTTTCCACTTACGCTGTAAATAATTTCTTTCTTCTTTTGTAGCTTTTTTTAAATATCCTTTCTCCTATACTCCACGCATTCTTCATTACGATTATTGCTTTCCTCTTCCTCTCTTCCATGTGCCTTTCATTCCTTCCATTCTTCTGTAGTATATAACCTAGGTATCTTATCTCCTCCACTTCCTCTAATTCTCTATCACCCCACTTCCACAACCATCCTTTCCTTTTCTTTTTCAAATACCATAATTTTCGTTTTTGTTTCGCTTAATATCATCTTTTTCCTTTCCAGGTACTTCTTAAACCTTCCTAGCATACCTTTCAATTCTTCTTCTCTATCTGCAATCAATACAATATCGTCCGCATACGATACGCTCCACACCTTCTCGTTCCCAACTCTACATCCTTCTTCTTGCCCTTTTCTCATCTCCTCTTCTAAGTCCGCAATATACACATTAAACAGAGCTGGACATAACGGGCATCCTTGTCTTACTCCCTTTTCCGTCAAAAATTCATCCGCTTCTTCCTCTCCTACTTTGATTACATTTATTGTTTCTCTGTAAATGTCCATTATCCTCCTACTTAGCTTAAACCCCACCCCCATCTCCCTCAACCTTTCCTTTAATACTTCTCTGTCCACCCTGTCAAACGCCTCTCTAAGGTCCACAAAACATGCAAAAACTTTTCCTTTCGGTTTACTTAGCTTATCATCTACTATATGCTTAATTGTATATATTGCTTCTACTACTCCTCTCTTCTCTCTAAAACCAAACTGGCTCTCCGCTAATTTACCCTTTATCTTCTTCTTCAACATTTCATTCAACATACTAGCATATATTTTATATGCTGTGCAAGTTAATGTTACTCCTCTGTAATTTTCTATAATATCTTTCTCCCCCTTTTTATAAATCATGCACATTGTTCCTCTTCTCCACTGTTCCGGTATTTCCCCCTCTTTCCATATTTTCCTCAACAACTCCCACAGCGCTGTCTCCACCTCTTTTGGCATATATTTCCACACCTCATTCTCTAACTTATCCTCCCCCGGTGCCTTTCCTAACTTAAGTTTATTGACCTGTCTCAAAAATTCTTCCTTGACCAATTCTTCTTGCTCCTCTATCTGCTGCCCTACCTCTTCCCTCCTCCATTCCCTCCGTTCTCTTCCCCTTCTTTCCTTTCCTCCTAACTTTTCCATGAAATGTTTTCTCCAATGTTCTATCTTGATCTTTTTGCTTATCTCTTCTTTCCGCTTCTTTCTGAACCTATTAATATACCTCCATACCTCTCCTTTATCTGTTGCATTTCTTAACTTCTCCTCCTCTAAACTTTCAAACCTTTTCCTTTTTGCCTTACACCAATTCCTGTACTCTCTTTTTTTTCCTAAATAAAAACTTCTTTGTACTTCCTTTTTCCTCCATGACTTCAGAATTTTCCTTAATTCCCTCTTTTTTCCTTTCCATTCCTTATCATATCATTTTCTATCTCCCAACTTCCATGCCTTGACTCGCTTCTTCATTTTAGGTACTGCCCTTTCTATTACCTCCTTTATCTCTTCCCACCTTCCCTCTATCTCCTCTTCTTTTCCCAACCAACCTTTACACCTTTCATGATACTGCTCAATCACTTCCCTGGACCAATTTCTTCTTTCTATCTCCTTTTCTACCTTCTCTTCCTCTGCCTTTAATTTTACTTCTTCCTCTAAATATACCTCTAACGGCATATGATCTGCCTCCGTTCTATGCCCTATTCTCATTTCCTTTATCTGGTCAAAAGCCTCCTGATTCCCAATTGCATAATCTATCACCGATTCCCCTCTGCTACCAATATATGTGAACTCTCCTTCCTCTCCTTTCTGCCCATTTACTATGCACCATCCTTCTTCTGCTATTTCCTTTACAAGTCTTCTTCCTTCCTCATTTATTGTCTCATCTTTTGACTGTCTAACTTTAACTCTCTTACTTTCCCTATTCGTTTCTTCTACCCATCCTCCCTCATTACCGGTTCTTGCATTCCAATCTCCCACTAACAAAACACATCCTTTTTCTTTTGACTTTACTTTTCCTCTTATAATTTTCATTGTCCTTACTATATTTTGGCTGTACACCCCTACTATTTTCCAAATCTGTCCTCCCTGCCTTATCTCCTGCATAACTATATTCTCACTCCAAACCTCAAATTTCCTACCCATCACCCTTTTACTAATTCCTACTATTATTCCTCCTTTTGCTATGCCTTTCCTATAATTTCTTGATGCTGCTACACATTTCCACTCAAACTTTCCTGGCAACTTCCTTTCTAACCCTGCCCATCTATCTTTCTCCAACCATGTCTCTACTAATATTACCACCTCAAAACCACTCAGATACTTCCACACTTCCCTGTCCTTACTTAACACCCCCGCTATATTCCACACACACATACTCATTCTTTTTTCACTCTCCTCCCCCTCCTCTATATCTTCCTGTTCATCTCAATCCTTCCTTCTCTCCTTTCCCTCTTCCACAAACTCCCCCCTCCACTCGTTATACCTCATCCATCTATCTTCTATTAAGATCTTCATATACCCTACTCTAGCTCTTTTTCCTTTATACCTCTGTTCTCTTGCCTTATCTAAAATCATCCTCTGGATCTCCCTTTCCTTTATCGTCATGTCCCTATCTATATACACTCCTCTTTCTAAATACTTCTTATTCCTCATTATCTGCTCCCTCATTTCCTTATTCTCCAGCTTTACTACCACTAACTTTTTCTCCCTCTGCCCCTTGTTCACTCTTATTTCTGTAGCTTTTTAAACTTTAACCTTTACTTTAATATTCTTTTCAATAAACTCCTCAACCTTTTTTTCCAAATTCTCTTTCTCCATATTTATACCCTTTATCACAATATTGTTTCTTCTCTTCTCTCTCTCACCTCTTTCTTTATCCCA
>QUOG01000371.1:142-10366 GCA_010416905.1 Polistes dorsalis
CGCACGCACGCACGCACGCACGCACGCACGCACGCACGCACGCACGCTACAAATTACGCTAGCGCGCCACTTGATATAAGGTCGAATTTAAGATAATATAAATAAGTAAACAGCAAAAATCAAAACTTTAAAAGTTTTTTTCTTGAAATTGGCTAAGCGTTAGGTCAAAATATTTTACCACGATAACACCCTAAAAGTATACTACTTATATACCAAAGCTCGTTAAAATCTATTGGTATCCTAGTGTAAAGTCTCCTTCTAAGTGCGATTTGAGATCATTGTTATTATTGAGATTTTTACCCCTTAAGAAGTTTTGTAAACTTCGGAATAAATGATAATCCGATGTTGCAAGGTCGGGACTGTATGGGGGATGTGACATCACTTCCCAACCAAGCTCCAAAAGTTTTGTACGTATTGCTAAAGATGTTTGAGGCCTCGCATTGTCGTGGTGGAACACGATTTCGTTGCAATTTGCAAATTTTGGCCTTTACTCTTTTGATTGCTTCCTCCAATTTCATAAGTTGTTAGCAGTAAACATCTGAGTTGATCGTTCGGTTGTTTGGAAGCAGCTCAAAATACACAACACTCTTGTAATCCTCCCACCAGATTGACAGCATGATCTTTTTTTGATAAAACTCAGCTTTTGATATGGTTTGTGCTGGTTCATTATGCTTGGACCATGATCTTTTGCGATTAACGTTATTGTAGAAAATCAAGTTTTCATCGCCAGTGATAATTCGTTTCAAAAAAGGTCGATTGCATTACGTTTGAAATGCGTATCACAAACATTGATTCGTTGTGTTGGGTGAATTTCTTTCAATTCGTGCGGAACCCAAATATCGATCTTCTTAACAAGTCAAAGACGTCTTGTATGATTTTCAATTGTTGAGTGTGTTATACATTTAACCGTTTTGCAATTTCTCGCACAGTTATGTGACGATTCGATTCAATTATCGCTTTCATTTTGTCCTCATCAACTCCAGAAGGTTGACCAGAACATTGGTCATTTTTCAGTGAGAAATCTCCAGAACGAAATTTTTTAAACCAATTCTAACAATTTCGTTCTGTTAAACAATCAACATCATAAACTTCACATATCTCTTTGTGAGCCACAGCCGCTTTCTTGCCTTTATGAAAAAAAAAAAAGTTAAATGTGTCGAAAATGCTTATTTTTGCACTCCATGTTAAAACTGACAGGTAACTTATCAATTAGACGGTTCTATTATATTTTCCAACACATTCATGTGCTGTTGTAGTCCAAGCAGTTTTTTCTTTTTTCTCATTTATCTTACATCTAATCTTGTTTACTATGGTTTGATTTAACCTCTCATTCAATCCATTAGAAAAAGGTGTTTCACTGCCGTAAATGTTAATATAATGTTCTTTCTGTTTAAAAAGTTTTTAAATTCTTCTGAATTAATGCTCGGATATTGATCTGACAAGATCATACCTATTTTATTGTCTGCTGTTATACTCTGTATTAATCGTATGAAATTGTTTGCATTTTGAGTTCTTGATATCAGAATATGAGCAAATCTCGTGAAGTGGTCAACAAGTAAGTGTAAATATTACTTTGTTGAACGGGAGCCCCCGAATCCTCCAATCGTGTCTATAAAAACTATCTCATACAGATAAGTAACCGGACCGAAGTGTGACATCAATCCAATTTTATACCCTCCTCTCGATTTGTTCTTTATACAGATTTCACAATTTTCACAAATTCTTTTTATATTTTGATCTAGATTCTTTGCTACATAAAATGGTTTCATTTTTGCTTTCATTTGTTTTGTTCCTATGTGACAATAGAGCGAATGTATTTTCTTTATAAATTCTTTACTGAAACTTTCTGAAAGAATAATTTTTGTTTTCCCTACTTTCTTATAATACATTTTGCATTTGAAAATCAGCGTATCTTTAGCATTTTGTAGATCAGTATTGTGCTTTTGATCGCATTCAATCTCCTCCACTTTTATAAAATTAGCAGTTTTCAAAATTTTATCTTTATTTTCATGAGATTCTAATACCGGGTTTCGGCTTACAATCTGCCTCTAAATTGTGTTTCCCTGGACTGTACTTAATTTTAAAATCTCATTGCGATAAGTCATACATCACATCTCCCAAATCTTCATCTGTTCTAGTCTTAATATTCATATTTTCTAAGGGCTTATGGTCCGAGTATACCGTAAATTTTTTTCCGGTGAGCCAATGTTGTCAATATCTTATTGCTTCCTTTATTGCTAAGCATTCTATATAAATTGCTTTTTTCTTTTCTGAGCTTCATTCAACTTTTTCGAAAAATATGCCACTGGTTTTTGTTCTCCATTTGATTGTGTCTGCTTCAAAACGGCCCTAATACCTTGTAGACTCGCGTCGGTGTAAATGTATATTGGGAGACTTGGATCAAAAATTATTAAAATTAGCTGGGAGCAGAATAGTATTTTTATATCATTAAATGCCTTCTGGCATTGTTCCGACCAAATGAACCTTTGTTCCTTTCTTAGTAAATTATGCAGTGGTTCTAATACAGTCGAAATATTTGGCACATATTTTCCGTAGAAATTAATCTTTCCCAAAAATTGACGTACATTTTTTCTTGTTTTAGGTGTAGGAAAAATTTTTATAGAGACCACATTATATTTCAGTGGACTGACTGAGTTGTTTTTTATTATATGGCCCAAATATTTGACGGAATCTGCTGCAGAAATACATATTTAGAAAACTTTAATTTAAAGCCCTCATCCATAATTGCTTGTAATAATCGTGACAAATGATCTATGTGCTCTGTAAAATCCCAAGAAAAAACCAAGATGTCGTCAATGAAATTTACACAAAAATCAGCAAGTTTATGTTTTATGTTTTCTTATTATATTACTTCCAATTCTTTGGAAAATCGCTGGTGCTGTTCTCAAACCAAATGGTAAATACGTCCATTAGTAATGTCCGTCTTGAGTTACAAAAGCTATTTTCTGTCTATCTGCAATCTTTAAAGGAATCGACCAAAAAGCCGAGTTTATGTCGAGTGTTGAAAATAGTTTGCAAGTTCTGGTCTTAACTATAAGATCTTCAATTAGCGGAAACGGTTGCGGTTGAGGGATAACGATTTTGTATAGTTCCCGAAAATTTACGCATACCCTTGCTCTTTTTCTTCATCTTTGTAAAATCCTAAAGTCACTGGAGCCGCAAACAGATTATACGATTCCTCAATCAAGTTTTTCTCTAATAATTTTGTAATTTGTTGTTCTATTTCTCTTTTATCTTCTATGGAACATCTGTACGGTCTTTTGTAACAATATTTAATTACTATTAGGTCTATGTGAGCTTCATAATCTCTATCCGTTTCTACAGCATATTTATCTGTAGCAAAAACTGTTTTATGTTTATCAATCAACTTATCAATTTCAATTTGTTGTTTAATTTCTAAACTATTGGTTTTTTTTTTTTTTTTTTTATTCATTAAGAACATACAATCAATTCTCGACGAGAATTATAAGTACTTTAGGCTGGCGTGATGTAATAACATGAGATGTAAATAAATAAGATATACAATGGTGAGTGTAGATATAATACATTAGTCTCAAATAATATTACGATGTTTTAAATCATTCAAATCTTGTTTTAAGGTCAGAGGGGTAGAACCTTTTTAGTCTTCGTACTAGTTCATTTGTTTCCAGTAAATTATTTACTAAAGGGTTGGGATGTTTGGCTAAACGGGAGTTGTAGCGTTCACTGAAGCTAACAATTTCTTCTTTTATTGTAGATATTCTTAAATCTTGATGAATTCTTTCATTTGTAACGTACCATGGGGCATTGCAGATGTTTCGTAGAGTTTTTGATTGAAACCTCTGTAAAATCTCTATATTGGAGTTACTCGCAGTTCCCCATAGTTGGATTCCGTAAGTCCATATGGGTTTTAGAATAGCTTTATAGATAGCGAGCTTTTTTTCCAAATCTAACTTAGACGATTTACCAAACAGCCAATAAATTTTTCTTACTCGTTCTTTGAGGTGTTTTACTTTGGTTTGTATATGTTGCTTTCATGTCAGCCTTTTGTCTAGTATAATACCTAAATATTTGATCGAGTCTCTAACAGGAATATTTACCCCATTGATGACCACAGGGGGACACGTGCCTCTGCGCAATGTGAAGGTTATATGAGCTGATTTACTTTCGTTGATATTGATTCGCCATTTCTGACACCATTTTTCTAGTAAGTGCAGATGACGTTGGAGAATATCAGTCGCATTTTGTGGATCACTCTCAGATGCTAGCAGAGCTGTATCGTCTGCAAATGTGGCAGTAGTTATCCCTTCTAAGGTAGGTAGATCTGCCGTGTAAATTGTGTACAGTATGGGCGCAAGTACGCTGCCTTGTGGAACACCGGAAAAGATTGGATAAGCTGAAGTGAATTGGTTTTGATATTTAACCATGAATTTCCTATCTGTAAGATAGGATTTAAGGATCAGGAAAAAAGGATATGGAAATATTTTCTTAAGTTTATAAAGTAGTCCGGTGTGCCAGACTTTGTCAAAAGCTTGCCTTATGTCCAGAAATACTGCTTCTTTTCAAGATCTTGCGATAGTTGACGAGTTATTCTATGGACCTGTTCAATTGTTGAATGGTATTTACGAAACCCAAATTGATGGTCAGGAAGAGTATGGACATCCAAGACATTTAGTAGGCGATTAGTGAACATTTTTTCGAATAGCTTAGACAAAGAGGATAAGAGACTGATTGGTCGGTATGACGTAACGTCGTGAGGTGGTTTACCTGGCTTGTGAATGAGTGTAATCACTGCTATTTTCCATGAAGTAGGATAGTAGCCTAGACGTAAAATGGTGTTGAATAGTGAGGTAATAAACGCTATTCCTTTTTTTGGTAATTCTTTGATCATCTTTCCGTTGATTAAGTCGAGGCCAGGTGCTTTTTTCTGATTAACGTGTGATGCAATTGTTGCTTTGACTTCCATTGAGGTAAACGGTTTTATTTGTGGAGATAATTGGAAAGGTGAGTGCATAAATGTCCAGACGTCTTCATCTTCTGCAGGTACTGAAGGTGAAGATGGTTTGAATACATTTGCCAGGTAGGAGGCGAAGAGATTGGCTTTATCTATTGGTTTTCTTGCCCATTCACCCTGGGACTGACGGATAGGTGGAATGTCTTGAATTGGACGAGTAAAACGCCTTGTTGCTTTCCAGAGTGAATAGTTGGAGTTTGCAGTAGCAGTTAAGTTCTGAAGGTAACTTTGAAGACCTTCATTTTTAAAGTTCTGCAGTATTTTTTTTAACACTTTGGTAGCTTTATTAAGTTTACGTTTGTCCTCAAGAGATCTACTATTGTGCCAATTTCTACGCAACTTACGTTTTTCTACAATTTTATTTAAAATATATGCAGGATAGTCATGACCAGAAATATACTCCAGAGAAGGTGTAGAGGCTCGAACTGCATTTATTATATTGTGCGTTAAATGGTTTACTGCGTGGTCCACATCATCAGTTGTTTTCAATGGTAAAGTGGTATCTACAGTATTATTGAATGTTTCGCGGAAGAAATCCCAATTTGTTAGTCTATTGCATAAGGAGATTGGTGGTTTTTTGTCGATAATAGTTGTATTTATTGTAGCTATGATTGGAGTGTGATCGGAAGAAAGGTCAAATGAAGAGCAGACCTGTATATATCGAGGAGATAAATTTTTGGCGATAAAAAAAATCAAGCAAGTCAGGTATTTTATTTACATCAGTTGGCCAGTAGGTAGGCTCACCTGAACTAATGCAAGATAATCTATTAGTTTCGATACTTTTTGAGAGTGCTTTACCTCTTGGTGTTATAATTCTACTACCCCAGATGTTATGTTTGGCATTAAAGTCACCTCCGGCTAAGAATCTAGAGCCTAGACTTTCGAAGAAATTATCAAAATCTTCTTTTTTGATAGTATGTCTAGGAGGACTGTACACTGCTGAGATAGCTATTGGGCAATGCCAGTCGTATATCATGACACTTGTTGCCTGAAGATGATCTTGTTTATATGGCGCAAGCTCGTAATGTCTTATATTAGATTTAACTAGAATCGCAGTACCACCATGTGCCCTTCCACTTGGATGATTCGTGAAGTATACCTTATAACCGAAGATTTTAAAATAATTTTTAACCGTAAAGTGTGTCTCCGATATTAATATTATTTGTATGTCATATAATTTTAAAAATGCTTCCAGCTCCAATTTACGTTTCATTAGGCCATTAGCGTTCCAAAGAGCAATGCGTAATGTCTTCATTATTTATTAGTACACGACATCTTACTTACTATTACCGTTAATAATGAAATGAGATTGTTTGATTGTTCGATTTGTTTATTTATTAGTTCACTTTGTTTTTCGATGAGTTTTTCTAGTCTACTTATAGAATCTGTAAGACTTGAGCTGTTATTAATGTTTACGTTATTTGAATGCTGCGGGTTTGAAGTATCTGATATTTGTATATTTTTATTTACGGCTTGTGCGTAAGACATAGATTGGTCGGCGTAACGTTGAATGTTTACCGGTGGGTTGGTTTCGAGATTAGATTGAATATTTACAGTTTTCCTTATTCTGGGTGTAGGAAACGTCTTTTTGTACATCTCTTGGTAGGAAGGGCACTCTTTGTAGTTCGCAGTATGGTTGGCACCGCAGAGGAAACAAGTTGGTGGAGTATCTAGGGATTTCTTACAATCTGCCGTAGCATGCTGACCAGAACATTTAACACACTGAAAATTGCGATTGCAATACTTTTGAGTGTGACCATACTTTTGACATCTTTTGCATTGAGCAATTTCCTTTTTCTTACGTGGTGATTCAAATTTGACTATTTTGTTATTCAGTTTGTTTATATTGTAGACCATGTTGTTGCTAGGTTTTTGTTTAAGGTCAATAAAGAACATGGATAGTGGGTTGTGTGTAGCTCTGTGATAAATATTACTGATGTTTACAACTTCGTGACCCAGCTCCATTAGTTCGTCTTTCAGTTCGTTTAAATCAGCAGAGTGATGTACGTTACGTAGCACAACTCTAAACGATCGTTCTTGTTTTAATTGAAATGTGTGAAAGCTAGCATTTATTGATTTTAAGGTTTTAGTAATTATTCTGTAGGAGTCCGCATCTGCTGGTAATATACGAACCTGATTATTACTAATTTTATAGGTGTAATTATCTTTTTTAACTACATTATTTAGGTATTTAGTTAAAGATTGAATGTCAAGGACGTCATCTATGTAAATTGGAGGAGGTAGTGGTATTTTCTGCACTTGCTCGTTTTGCGGCACAACGCAATCTGTGCCTACACTTGAAGTTAAGACCGAGAATCTGTTAACGGTTTCGGGTATTCCATTACTTCGAGGAACATTGTTGTTATCATCATCTATTCTTGCTCTTTTATTGCTACTAGAGGTATGCTCACGCCTATGAGTAGTAACCTTTTGCCATGATGGAAATGTGGTTGATGTTTGCATATCCCGGTCAAGGATATGCGAAAGGTTTATTGCCATGAGCTGGTGACCGATTTGTTAAAAATTTGAAAATTAAACAACCAGGTAACGAATTTATTCGTTATACGTAAAATGTAAACAATAAAGTTATAAACACGCGGAACTACACTCTGAACGTCCGTACACTTCGAATGCTAAGACGCGACTAAACTATTGGTTGATATCTAAAATTCATTTGTATTTATACGTTCATTGTAATTTATTTGATATTCATTAATATTTTCTTTTCTTCTTTTTGGATTGTCCTTTGAGCTTTGTGAATTTATTTTGTTTTTGATCCAATTAAAAAATCATATTTAAAATTTAATTGATTTTTTTGTTGGGAAGGGTGCTGCAGGGAGAGGTGCAAGAGTAGGTTACCACGTAGAACATTTTACAATAGATATACGATTTATTAATATCACAAAAGAAAATAGAGTATTAGATGAAACGTTGTGCGTCATGCGAAGCAGCGGCGTGGAAAGAACTCGTGCCACGTGCACGCGAAGAGCGATAAGAGTTTATCGAAGAAGAATGCGAGAAGGCAGCACGTTATGATCGGTAAGCTTTGAATCGTCACGCAGCGCGATTTACGAACTTCAACTGAGATCGCCAACAGTTATTGTTTCCATGATATTTTTTAAAGGATTTTTTATTTCTTGAAACTTTATTTAAACGCTAAGCCAAATATTGGGCAATTTTGAGTTACTTGAATAGAGCGGTTTTTTAAAGAAAGTGCGTATTTCCATTCATCCGTCAATTTGATGGGTGCCGTAGAAATAGGTATACAAAAAACATCCGTAAACCTAGTGTTAAAGATGAAAATTGCGTATTTCCACTCACTTAATTTGTGTAATCATTTAAGACCTTTGTAGCAAATCCCTTTGTTCCTAGCGAACCATTAGCAGGGCAATTTTTCGAACATTAGGTCCTTCGAGCCAGATTCGCTACAAGTTAGAATTAGCGATCGTGTAGGTGCGTGATTGTTGCGGGCGTCTCATTTTTAAATCTCACGCAGAATCCGCTGTTTAACGTTCACTAGAGCTGTGACGCTCATTTTCGGGTATACTCAAGCAGGGATTCGCAATGTCGAAATCAACTTCAGGGAAAATCTCAACAGATGTTGCGGAAGGCAGCAGCGTACTCACTTCGTCATCGCAAGAGCCGACGATAAAGCTCCTCCCACCGAGTGGTGGGGAGTGCTTTGGGCTCACTCATCCTCCGACCTCCAACGCGGTCGATACTTCAAGATCAACACGGCAAAACTCACCATCTCGTCTCTTCACCGAACTCATCTTGAAATACCAGAGTCAACTCAACCGGTTTAAGTACATCAACACGATGTTGGAGGAACTACCCGACGCGGAAACGGTTACATTCAGCGACATCGGGACTGATCTTTTTGTAACTCTACTCAACAGTCAAACTAATGTCATTGGAACAGTGCGCGCAAACAGAAAAAATATGCTAAAAGATTTCTTGAAAAAAAAATTAAAAATAGGGGAATGTGAAATGAGAAGCTGCAATGGATTACTGGCAATAAAATGGAAAGATAAACGAGACGTTTTTATTCTATCTACAAAACATTCAACAGTAGAAATTACTGAGCAAATCAAAAAGCAATACAATCCTACTCGGAAACCAAAGTGTATCATCGAATACAACAAAGGGATGATAGGAGTTGATCGACAAGTTCAAATGTTAGCGTGCTTCCCTCTGATGAGAAAGTGTATGAAGGGGTATCGCAAAATTTTCTTTTACCTGTTTCACATGGCTTTATTTAACTCTTTCATTTTGCATAACATTATAAATATTTAAAAAAGACAGGGATATGCAGAATATAAGATTAAAATAGCCGAATTATTATTGGAAAATACATCATTACCGAACTACAACCGTAAAGGACATTTGTCAAGTGGAGATTTACCACTAACAAGT
Organism: Polistes dorsalis; assembly: GCA_010416905.1. Lineage (NCBI taxonomy): Eukaryota > Metazoa > Arthropoda > Insecta > Hymenoptera > Vespidae > Polistes > Polistes dorsalis. Next base: position 9,573 of record QUOG01000371.1, read on the forward strand.
GGAGTCATTTTCCCAAACATATAGATCCTACGCCGGGACAGGCGTAGCCTATTTAAGATCTCTGATAATAAATATATTTATTTAAATATAATAAAAATTAATTAATTTAAATTGATATAAATTATTTATTTCAACAAACTCAACAACTGTACTTCTATCTTTAAATTACACTAATTATAAGAGTATTTCGTAATTATTTGTTGGAAGTTGTAACAAAACAAGATTAAGTATAAAAAACAGTTATATTAAATTATAAATAAAATTAGTATAAATGAAAAGTTTGCGTAAAAATGCATTTTTAAGTGTTAAATAAATAAAGAAATAAAACTGCTAACAGATAACAATATTCTAATAAAAATAAGAAAATATAAATATTATTTTGTAATAAATACATATGCAAAATATACATATTATATATAATTGTAGAGATATGTTAAAAATGGTAGTGAATAATAAAATTAAAGGAGGTTTAATTTAGATTACATGGGTATAATGTTACACACTATTAGCTAATGTTGATTCAATCTGATTGTGAACTGAAAAACTACGAATTACTTCTCTTTTATATTTTTCTTCTATCTTTCTTCAAACTTCCGGACTATTTCCGAATATTAAACATCTAGACTATTTCTTTACTTTCGGTAGGGAATATTCGAAAGGTTCGGTGCGACAAAACTTCAGACGACCGACTCTTTCAAGCGGTATCCCGTACCTAAACAAACAAATGCATTTCCGAGAAACGGTCTCTTTCATCCTACATAATATTATATACATATAAATATAAATAATTTTAT
>QUOG01000372.1:0-10331 GCA_010416905.1 Polistes dorsalis
CAGAAGGTCCCTCTTATTACCCTGGAATAGATGATACCATTTAAGTTGAAGAAAAAAAATTGTAACTATGTGTAAACTACTTCTGAAACCTTAAACGCGTTTTTCTCAAAACTGTATTTTCAAAGTCGGTGATCTCGATTTTTCAGAAATGGCTTAACCGATCAGTTTCGAATTTTTACACAATCTTCTTAGATATATTCCTCAGGTATTAAGTATAAGGAAAAATTTTTAAAAAATTTATTACTATTTTTTTTTAACAATTTAGAGCGAAAATTTTAGTCAAAAAAACACACTTTTTCAAATAGATACCATTTTGTCAAAAATCAAAATTTTTATTATTCCTTGGTTTTAATACCTTCACTAATCTATCCTTTAAAAGAATCCACCATATTTTTTAATTTCAATAATCCAAACCGCCGAAATGGAGATCACCGCCAAACGTCTTTTTTTAGAGGACGTTCAGGAAATCATCTACAGGAGCAGTGAAGATTAATATTTTTACAGAATTGACGCGCTATTGTATTCTCAAAAGTTCACTCTATTTGAATTACCAACATTTTTTTTTGAGAAATAAAAACTGTTTCTAGAAAAAATTCATGAATATACGTCTTTTTCGAGCCTTGTAACTGCGTATAACCCCTTAAGTAAGTATCATTATTACCAGTAAGGTCATGGTGTGAATCGTTAACATTTTGATAAATGCTCACCCCGCCCCCACGATTTATGTCTGGTCGTATATACTGTGATTTACATATGAAATTTTCAATTTCGACCGATTCCTCGTTGCGAAGCTATGTTTTTGATAACATTAACTCTTTGCGGTCCTATGTCGAGTGTGACTCGACATCGCTTTTCGTTCTAGCGCGTCCTATGCCGAGTGTGGCTCGACATCTTCAAATGTTTTCCAAAGTAAACGCTACCAAGCGGATAAGCGACTAGTGAAATCTGTGCGGACCAGCTGGAACGAAATGGTCAAGAGCGCTCGGTCCGCAAAGGGTTAAAATAAAACTGATATACTATATATATATTATATTCATTATTTGTAGACGCTGTACAGTATACATTCTATATATATATATATAAGGTATATTATTGAGGAGTTTTAAGGTAAACCGCAAATTGTTTCTCTGCAAAAACAAAGATTATTTTATTTTATATCTATATATATATAATATAGTATTATTTACATTTATATCTATGATACCTACTAATAAAACGATTACAATTAATATCCCACCTGCAAATACAAAGAAACGACATTTAAGGTTTATTAATATCGCTTCCTCAATTATATCCCTTACTATCTTTTTATTTAGTTTTTATCACAATAAAATACAACAATCCGCTATTCAATTCGTTATAGACAATTTATACCCGCGCGAATCGCGGCGAATTTGAATTAATGAAATTTATTTCATTACATATATATAAGATTTTGTTTTTTATTATTTATTAAGGTAGTAATTTGATTTATTTATTTAATAACGCTTAACAGTAATTATTAAATGATTTAAGAATATAAAGAGATAAAACGGTAAGCATCTATAATCTAAATTCACAATCTATCGCCACGAAGATATTAGGTATTACTCTTTACGCCGTAATCCGAAGACAACCGTTATAATTAGCGAAGGACACCCGTACTCGACTCTTCATAGCCTATCGTCGTCTTTTGTATCCCTTCGCCGTCTCCCGTTGTCTTCCGTCTTCCTCGTTTGCTTCCACACCTAATACTCTTCGTATAAATAATGGGCTTTATCGGACTGCCTCCACCGGCCCTTTCCGTCGCCTATATATGTGTTACGTCTGGAGATGTAAAACGTTAAACCTTAATAATTAACCTTTTGCGGTCGGCGACATTTTCGGCCGGGTGAGTAGCAGGTCGACGCGATTTTCGCGCATGTGTCGGGAACGTTATAGGTGCAATAAAATTACCTTCTACATAAATTATCCTATAAAAATTGTTATATTTTGATAGTTTATCTATATTTATACTATTAAGAATATAATTTTGTAATTTTAATCTCTCTATTTTAGTTTTGTATGATAATTTACAAAACATTGTCCAAGACTCAAAAGAACCGTTTACTAATTCTAATCTTATCTCTGTTAAGATGTGTTATTTGACACTTGATACGAAAGGGTATTAACAGTTAAGGAACATTTTCAAATACCTATACGGCATTCCTATTGTTCATAAATAACGCAATCAAACATAAACACCGTTTAGGCAAGTCAAAAATAGCTAAACTAGAATTTTTTTGGGCTACAATCTTTTTTTTGGGCTACAATCTGATTTTTTGATATAAGGGTAAATTAATGACGCTGAATCGAATAGTGCTTCATTTTAGTTTGGCCTTTTTTTGCCAAGCCTACGTTTTCGCGTCTCATGCGCCATCCGACCTGCGGCACGAATAGCCGTGGCGCACGAGAGGCGCCTTCCGACCGCAAAAGGTTAAAGCCTGTTTTGGCCACTCTGCGTGCATCGAGTATAGCCGGGACCAGGCAAGCTCGTCTTTCTCTAAGTTTCAATAATGATAAAAATGGCGAATAAAGATTGAACATGGGTAAATTATTAGAGGAATGAGGAATAAATCGAAGGATTTATTAGGGGTGAATGCTAATTCCCGTTCACCGGTGTTCTGGTTCTAAAGATAATTTATATCAGAAACAATTACTTACAAAGAATGCGTCCTTAAACTTAGTTGGTGGCTTACTTTTACAGATTGTTTTACGAGTATCGTGTTTCTGGAGGTTCTCCCTTTGTTTCTCGGTCAATTGAGTATTTCCAGAACAGATTGGCATTCGCAACCTCTGAGCAGCACTCTAACCAACACACACATACACACTTCAAAATACAAACTTATAATTATTCGAATAACAATTTTTAGTATTTAATAGTTCAATGATAAAAATGGTGAATGAAATAAAAGAAGAAATACTTTTGACAAGAAAAATGAATAGACTGACTTTTAACTGAATCTCTGAACTCTAAACTTGGCTTAACGGATTATAGATAAATATATGACAACTTATGTATTTGCCAAAATTCCTCCAACATGTGGAGTCCTTCGGCTATTAGGTTAAGCTGATTTATGAGGAAAGTGAAAAGGTTAATTAAAATAAAATAACACGTGGTTGAGCCAATAGAAGTGCAATGCTTTATTGGCTCGTCAGGGTTGCGGCATAAAAACCCTGTTTGTTATTCAGTTACAACTTACTTTACTCTCAGTGGTCTACCACGGGACAGGCACATGGGACCGGCTCCTCTCTTCTCTACAGTTAAATAAAAAATAATGTGTCTCTCCGGTTTGTTCTCGGATCAGCGTTTCGTTACCGTTATTACCGCCTCCGCGGTGCGTTTACTATCTCTCCTTTATATTCTAAGGTATGATCGTCTTAGCTGTGAATTCTTTCTCCTTCTACCAATGCACTCGATTGTGGTCAATGTGTTTCGTAAGCATCCAGCGAAAGAATAAACCAAAGGTCTTTGGTAATGGGCCGTGCAGGGTGCACGTACTCGAGATCCGAGTGGTAGTGGTATAGACGCTAGTGTCTAGTAACTCCCTATCGGCTAGGGCGCGTATTATTAATATTGAATTTTGGTTACGATCGATGCCGATCATACAACTTGACTGAACGGATTATAGATAAATATGACTATCGGTAGGGCCAAAAAGAGGCTCCTTATATATATGCCGAGTATTTACCCTGGTGGGGGTTTGCTTTTTACCTATTCCAGCAGGAGAGCTCCCTCATCCCAAACAAAAACCGCGAGCATCCGCAATGGCGGATTGCTACACGTGCATCATCCGCCCAGCGGCAGCCCGTAATCCAGCTTTGTTCCGTCGCAGGATATTCATTTCCTGGCAACGGCTCTAGTATTGTCATTGACAACGATTCCGGTTTTGTCTTGTGCATTCATCCGGCCTTCTTATTCCATCGCCCAGCGGATGTGATTATAAGATTACGTAATGCAAAAAGAAAAAAATAATATTAAGAAATTATACGTGTGGCGGGACGTCACAAGGTGTATAATTTACTTAATTCATACTGAGAGTAAATGTGATAAGTGAGATCATTGTTCGTAGGACGAGGGTTGGATAACCTTACATGAGCGTTAATTATGTTGAAAGAAGGATACTAACCAGAGGAAATGGACCCGAAACGATTTGGAATGCGATTAGGCAGTCTATCTACTAGAAATTGATGAAATATGATGAATCCGATTTAAGTAGTGATAGCCTGGTTGAAGAAGACAACCGTAAGAAAGACAATCGTAGTTGAGTATAGTATCATATATATGATAATCGTTAAACATTATGAAGATAAAACAAGGCAAAATAATCAAAAGGCATGAAGCAACAGGCAGACTAGACCTGCAAGAGATAGTCCTTTCGTAATTATAATGTCTTATTATTTGAGTTAATGAGAAAGAGGCTAGACGGTTACGTGATTAGAAACGATGTTTTATGTTTATAGATGAGTGCGATATGCTAATTGTAATTCTTAAAGCGTTACGAACACTGATCACCCATCAAGTGCATGAATAAGGACAGTTCTTATAGATAGGATCGTGGTGTTAATGAGAAGGTGCTATTCGTTAGAGAATGTGGTGCATAGCATTAATGAAAAGGTTAGATGAAATAATGTTAGCTGCGTATTTAGGCAAAGAAGACATGTGATAAATTGATTAATTAAATGTGAAAAAAGAACTGTATAATATAAAAAATTATAGAATCTTATAATTTTTATACCATATTCTAGTACGAAAAATCACAAAGTATAATTAAAATGCTGGTGACATAACTTTGGTGTTTTTGTTTGCGTGAATTTCGTGCAAAGGCCAGAGACAGCACTGTGATATCATTTGTAATCTGTTTAAGTAACAATAAGTTACATATAAGCAAGTTTTTTGTTTTTATAAGCACTTGTGCCCTTTGCTCGCCGGCGACAAGCGAAATGATTTGAAGCAGTCCTACCAGCGCTAGACGAAAAATATTAATGAAACGTGCGGACGGCAAAGTGTTAATATGATAGTTACATCGTAGGCCAGTAAATATCTACTATCCATCCTTGTTGCCATCATACAAGGTTGATTTTTATCAATAAGTATGACGATCGCGTTCTTTTCAATTTTGTTTTTAGAATCGACCCATTTCTGGCGTTTTTGCAGCTCGCAAAGATATTCGATGTGTTATCGTCGTCAGAAGTCTTGTCGCACCTTCGAGATGAGTTTCCATGAGGACAGTCGATTCACTGGAAAACTCTCATAATTTTCTTCCGGCAACATTGTGAGTTGTCTTCCTGCTAAAAAATAAGCAAGGGTCAGTGCTATGGCGTCGTTTGTATCTGAAGAGATAGGACACAGAGGCCGCGAATTTAATATGGCTTTGATTTCAACCGCGAATGTGGTTAACTTTTCATACGTAAAAAGAAGTTCTCCCACGACCCGTTTGAAATGGTGTTTGAAGGATTTAACGGCAGCCTCCCATAAACCTCCGAAATGGGGTGATAGTAATTATATTTTCAATATGATAGTGAGGGTAGTAATATTATGTTTTCTGTAAGAAAACGTCCACGAAGATTAATATTTGAAGATGATTCCGATGATGAAGACAGCACTTATCAGCAATTTTCAGCGCAGTGGTTTTGGAAAGAAGAAAATAACAAGTCAAAATCTGGAAGTATACACAATCTCCTGGCATAAGAGCAGCAATTCAAGACCAATTAGGTTGAAATAAAAAAGAGTTAGACATTTTTAATATAATATTCGACAATGTTTTTTTGAATAATATTGTTTAGGAAACGAATCGGTACACAGAAAAAATAAAAAGCTATACACATACAAGAAGGATAATTGATGAAACTTGGATGCCAGTAGATTGTAATGGAATTAAAATATACTTTGCATTATGCATCATAATGGCTCAAGTAAAGAATCAATCAATATCAGAGAAATGACATACCTTATATATAGATAACTGGTATTTTTCGTTGACATTGTTTCTAACTTTGGTTAGAAATAGAACAAACGTTCTTGGGACAGTACGTTGCAATAGAAAAAATATTCCGGGAGATTTTGTTAAAGCAAAATTAACAAAAGGAGACTGTATAATAAGAAGTTGCAATGACATACTAGCGTTGAAGTGGAAGGATAAACGAGACGTCCATATTCTTTCAACAAAGCACGAAAGTGCAGAAATGATTGCGCAAAACGAAAGTCATCTAGGCCCTATTTTCAAGCCAAAATATATTACAGATTATAATATGGGAATGATTGGTATTGATCGCCAGAATCAGATATTAGCGAGTTTCCCTATTATGAGAAAATTCGTGAAGGGATACCGAAAAATCTTTTTATACATGTGTGATATAGCACTTTTGAATTCTTTATTCTATAAAACAAAAACAGTATGGTAAAGAAACAGAATTATACTGAGTACAGACTTTGAATAGCTGAATGATAATAAAAAAAATCGTGCCATTGCAAAATTATAACAGACAAGAACCATTATCGAACGTTGATATAACAATGAGGCTACAGGCACAACATTGGGGTCACTTTCCGAAACATATAGATACTCCGCCATTGAAAAAGAATCCAGCAAGAGCTTGCAAAGTATGTACGAAACATAACTATGTGTGAAACTATGTGGGAATGTAAGAACAGTCGCGTTGCGTTATGTGTACCTCATTGTTTTGAAAGATACCATACAGTTGAAAAATACTCTAAGTTTCATTAAATTTCCTAAGTATTTATTTACAAATTGTTATTAATTAATTATCTACTTTGAAACAATAAATTATTTTTGTCAACTGATCAATTAAGACGTCTACACCCTAGACGTCTTAAAATTACTATTTGTATCTAAACATTGTTTATTATTTCACAATTCTTTTCGTTGCACAGAAATATACATGTCATGAAAAGTATACATTTTGCATCAATTCGGGTACACGGCAGTTGAATTGCACAGCGCGCGACCGCCTTTCATGTTTACTATTGCTCTCGCAATTAGCAAATATCGTGTATGCCAAGGAGTTAATCAAATCTGATGAATATAAGGCGAAGGTACATAATTTCGGGACCGATCAGAATCACCCTATATTTTATCATATCGAATCAGAATCGGTAATAGTGCCACACTTCTCTCCACTACCATAAATATTTGCTAATGGCACAAATTCTTTACGAATAACACGCTGAAAAGCTGCTAAATACGCTTCCTTAGTTAAATCGCTAACTAATTCTATATGAACAATCTTTATAGACATAGAGATAAAGATACACCCATTTACCTTAATGCGACTTTGGTTGTGATATTTCTTCTCTTTCGCGTAAATCGGAACGAAGGAAATCCATTCCGGTGTGGGAAAACGCGTGATGGTCCAAGAATGGACTCGAGATCTCGGTAGATCACCTATTTTATGTTGAATGCCGGAAGCACGGAATCGAATGCAATGTACGCAATGACGTATAATTTTTCGCTCTTGATTCTTACCGTCGAGAAGCCAGAATCGCTGCCGAATAGCATAAACTGTGGTCTGTATGTATGCCGGCGTGGAAATTCCGTTCGTGGAATTTTCAAATAATGAGATAGGTTACGTTGTGACGAGATAGCAATAATATAGGACATTTTCCTGGAAGGGTAAGCTCGCTTTTCGCAGTCGACCTCCCCCCCAACTCGAATCAAGCCTGCTTCGTCGATGATCGGATTTAACGCGGCGAGCCTTGTGCTCCCTCCGATTCTGTAAACTTTCCCTTTCGGCGTGAAATTGTTTTTCCTGTATTAGTTTTAAAACACGCGTTGTTCCGTACCTAATATTTCTATGGCCGATATTTCTCCCCGATACGGATTCATTCTAATTTATCTCTTACACCGTGATATGACTCTCAGCAAAATCGTGTGTAGTCGGAAAATCACTTAAAAATGCTCTCTAGTTCGATTCGTGTTATGAAAACTGGCAGTCCCTTCACGTCGGGTAATACATCGATCTCATTGTCTGATGAAGTCGGCCACAAGGATTCCGGTCGTCCGAGCCATGAAGGTCCGTGGAACCATGAATGGTTTTTCAGAAATTCGTGAGGAAGTTGTCCTCAAGATAAACCATCCGCGGGATTATTTTCGGATCTTACTTGTCTCCATTCGATACCTTGACTAATTTCCTGAATCTCTCGTACGCGGCTCGCTGTATATAGTTTCAAAGTACTGGGGGTCTTTTTCAACCAACACAGTACAATCATTGAATTGGACCAAAAGGATTATCTTATCAGGTCTCAATCCGCAAACTATCCGAACCTCAATATAATCGTGTAAGTGTCAAAGCTCCATATAATTCTAGCCGCGGTGTGATCGTGTCCTTAAGAGGAACTTTCCCTCTTGGCGCAAACTAATCGTACGAGTTTGTTACTGCAATTATCTTGTTATCTCATAGATAGGCAGTCGCCGTAGTTTGATCGGCTTGCGTCGTAAAACACGTGGAATTGTTATTTTGTATAATCAGTGATGATCAAGCGTCTTTCGACCGTCAGATTATTTATTAGTGTTAGTTGCTCCGCGAACGTTCATCATGATGAATGTAACGCTCTGAGAATCGACTTGTCCCAGTCCATCTTCGTTTTCCAGCTATCTTGTATTAAGATCTTGGCGATTAGAACAATAGGCCCTAATGATGCTAGAGGGTTGTAAATTTTCGCGATTTCTAATAAGATTCGTCGTTTGGTTGTTCTTTCGCGGAGGTTTATCGGCGTCTCTGAATACATTAAATAGCGCGTTGCGCGTTCCATAAAATTCCAAGCTTTTTAAATATAGGATTTTCTCAGGAAAAGAACTTGACATCGACGTTTTTCGTATCGAGATTCGCGAGAATCGGTCGGTAATTGGAAGCCGATTGCCGCATATTAAAACCGTCCCGTTTTAGTATCTCGATTTTCTGATCGCGTATTTTTCTGAATTTCTTGATTTTATCAGTTCCCGTTATGAGATCGTGGACGTACAAATCTCGATTCAATATTTCGACTCCGAGCGAGTAGTTAGCGCCTTCGTCTTTCGCAAGTCGTTTTATAGTCCGTATCATAGGAGCACGAACACCATACATATAAATGGGATATAAAAATAAAAAGGTGCCCGTGTTCTATTTGTACTAAAATGGAAGGGGAATAAGACAACAATTGGAAATAGAAATAATAATACAAAGCTATAACGGTAATCATTTAGGTTGTTTAACCCTTTCGCTCTGGTGCGCTTGTGACAAAATATGATCGTTGTGTACAGAGCGCATTGTTTTTTTGTATCTGATTGCCCACTTTTCCAGAGTGTATGTAAGGTAAAAGACCCTATAGCGGAACGAGACCCAGTGCCGGAACGATTTCAGGATTATTATATTATATCTTATTGAATATGATATGGAATTTTAAGAATTTTTATTTTTTCGAAATTTTAATGGTTTGGGCATGAAATAGAATATAAGTAAAACTTACAAGTCCATCACTAATATTAAAAAAAAAATAAAAATTGTAGGACCAAACTTTGTAGTTCGATGACTTAACTCGATTCCTTAAGGAATTTGCTAAGAAAGCAGTCCGTAGTCTTAAGCTCGTAAAAAATGTAAAACGACTTTTTCAGAAGTTTTTTTTTCATGTGTCCGCAGAGGTATTTAGAATTCACAGTCTTAAGTGTTAATATGAAAAAAATTCATTAAAATTATTAATTTTTGCTGTTCGTCTATCGGTACACTCGAAATTGGCCCGACCCCATACTGGAACCGCCGGTGACATATGGAGTATATTTTGTTAAAGTGCAATGGTCTAGTGCAATAAAAAAATTATTTGTGATTGAATAAGTAATACAGTAAGTACGTTAGTTATAACAATACCATCAAATGTGCATAAACTTCAGTTTTGAAAATAAAAAAAAATTTTTTTATTTAATATTTTGCTCTAAAACTAATTTATAAAGTTTAGCCTCAAAATCTTGTGTTTACATTTATTATCAAGTTGAAAATGTATTATTTTTTATGAAATATTATTTAATTGAAGAGTATTTTACGCTATAAAAAAATATTCGTCGTTAAATTTATATATTAATCATTAAATTTTGTACAGATTCTACTAGGATGATCAAAATGAATAAAAAATTGTATTCCACCTCCAATCTTGATACTGCATTAAAAGATGCTCGAAGTGGTATACCATTAGGTGCTTGTTCTAAACAATATGGAGTACCAAAAACGACTCTCTTTTCAAGACTGAAGAAAAACCTTCCGCTTGGTGTTAGAAAGGAGCCGAAAACTTATTTAACTAAAGAAGAAGAAGATCAAATTGTCAA
>QUOG01000373.1:0-10330 GCA_010416905.1 Polistes dorsalis
AAAAGTATCCCTTTTGTTTTTACACTGGATGAGCAAAAATATTGCGAGATAATACAAAATAGTAACAGTAAAAATATTTAGAAAGAAAGAAACATAAAATAAAGATAAACGAACGATATTACTTAAGCCTACACTCGAATAATAATGGGCGACGACCGTGAAAAAACTGAGTACACGCACTGTGAAGATTTCACACCACCTGACGGAAAAACTACAACTGTTTGATTGCATTTCGAAGGATGTCTTTTTATAATCTATCTCTCCTATAATAACTGCCTCTTCCATTTTAATAAATAATATTAACCTAACGATTATGAGCGTCATTGTTGACGTCACAAAATCTTTTATTTTAACTAATCCAATCAACTTGCTCGTAGAATTGTTTTTTCCATTCCTATTAGTTGTTTATGTCAACGACTCATAGTTTCTTCAATTGAAGAATATATTTCGTAGCAAAACTTTTCTTAGCAGAAAAGTTAAAAGAAATGTATTTTCTTGTAAACAATTCTAAATGTTAACAAAGTGTATCACATTATTTAATATACCTCAAATTAATTTGTTAGTTGTTTGAAAAAAATTTATATTGTAATCGAAAAACTCGTTTTTTAGGCTCGATCTAAAGACCTCTCATAAATATTTTTCTGTAATATGAATTAAGTTGATAGACTACAAGTGCTCGAAATAATCGGAATAAATTGAAAATAAGTAATCGGAATAAATTTAAATAAATCCGAATGGTAAAGTCAAGAAGATGATTAAATACGTTTTCTTATGCTCTACAGTAATCTTGTGAAAAAGTAAAATAAAAAAATCATTAAGCTTTTACATTCTTTGCCTGCAATAATGAAGCTGTTTCCATCAATGATTTTTTAAAACATTTAGAAGAATTGTAAATGGTAATTTAAATTTCCTGGTTTTTGTTTTTCTCATTGTGTTTCGTCCTTTGTCGGAACAAATTTTTGAGATTATTAAAACGAAAAATTCCTAGCCGTGTTGACCAATGATAAAGATACCTGTAGATACATTTTCACTGAAAGGATATATGATATTTACTTATTTTACAACGGGATAGGTTTTCTTCGAAAATCATACAACGGTATTTTTTGATATCTATACAGCTATCGCGTTCAACTTTCCATCTTGCTTGCTAGAATCTGGAGAGTCGTACTTCTCTTCAGTTATCCACACTATAAGATCATACCGGTGCCCTTTATTAGAAAAAGATTTATAAATAATGGGGGAAGACCGCTACAACTCAGTTGATCCATAGTTATTCAGAATATGTTTAGTTTATCTAAATCAGTTGGATCAGTATTCAGTTGATTTAGTTGATCCGCACATAATCAGTTACTTAAATTCAAGTCAGTTCAGTTGAGTCATATTCAGAGTTTGTTTATTCAATTATTATAAACAAATTCAGCTAAATAGTATGAATCAGAAGTTACTGCTAGTAAAAAACAAATAAATTATCTCATCTTATAAAGCGTTTTATTTTTTCAAACATTTTTATAGAAAGTTTCCGTTTTAATTTCATTAGAAAGGAGTTTTTTAAATGATCTACAGAATAGACTAGCTATACCAAACCTGTGACCAGTTCAGTCGTAATACGACGTTCGAAACGCCTAAACATTATTCATACATTTTATTGCCACAACAGTAGTTGGTCAATAACAATAAAACTCTATAATACTTTATACAAAGGCGATTGTCTTTTTTCTGTAATCGATCGCTTCTGATATCCATAACAAATATAAAAATAATTAATGAAAATTGTATAAGAGATAATATTTCTTTATGATATAATTAAACACTATTAAAAAACTTTGAACTAATGTAACTAAAAAAAACTTTCTCTACAAAAATTTACTATGTTGATAAGTACCTTATTTACGACATCAAACATTTATAATTAATGAAAGTTGATTTTCATTGGAAGAAATAATTTAAAATGCCTCGTTAATCTGACAGTTTGTAGTCCTCCTAATAAGTATTATAACTTGTTAATCTATGGGATCCTCCTTTTAACACCCTGTATAGTAAAATCTTAGCAAATAAATTCCATAATATGTACAACTGTAAAAACACGGTAAAGCAAATTTAATAAGCATAAGTTTATATTATTTTTATTGAAAATAAGAAAATCGACACTATCATATAATTATTCTGTTTCTTTTTAGAATCATATCCTACCACACAACGGACTCGATCAAGCAACGTTTACGTTGACTCTTATTACGCTTTTCGTGGATAAAAAGTAAGATTTATCGAGAGGTTCATAGTTATACACGTCTATGCATATATATACAGAGTTTACCAAATAAACATTTTTTAATTTGAAATATTTCCGTCATTTGAGATTATCCGTGTAAAATCCTTAGCAAAAAGTTTCACACCATTAACAGATCATTCTTAATTTCATATAGAAAATCTTTTTGAGATTCGGAAAATTTATTTCCAGCATTTTATTTGAAAATAAAATCCACTATGATGAATTTCGAGGAGATCAAAAAGTTAAGAAAAAAGCAAAAAAATCAATAAATTAACCTTTAATTTACTTTAATAAATATCAAAATTCAATTCTTCAATAATTTACCACTTTAACAAAAAATTTATTATTGTATTAAAACAATATTAAAATCAACAATATTTCAATAAATGAATTTAGATACTTAAATGTAATCTAAATCTTTTTTAAAAGATTTATTTGTCTATTTAAAGTTTTATTGTACTACATTTAAAATACCGTAAAAAAAATAAATTACAGTACGAATTACTGTATAATACATACAGTACAGTACGGTACTGTATAATACATAATGAATAATCAACAAAAGTATAAATAGGTATTCAAACTAACTCAAAGTTCGTGATTATTTAATTCTATTTTTTTTTTTTTTAATTTCGAACGAAACCTAATTTACACCCTTAAATCAGTTATTACTGCTGGTAATTAACAAATTATTTCATTGTTGTAGTTCAAATAATTTCTTGAATCACTGTATATATGTGGGAATGTGAAAATAGTTGAATTATTCAATCGATAGATGGTTAAAGAGAGAAAACATAGTAATTTATATTATTTATACGATTACCAGTGTATGTAATTTAAAAAGGAATATTCATTATTTTACTACGAGAAAAACTAACAAACGTACATGAGCTGTTTTTTTTAAATAGATAAATACTAAATGAGAATAAAATGTTGAAATGAAAATTGTCTACGCACACAGGAGTAAAAATTAAAAGTCAAAAAGACGGTTTTTTGTGGTTACTGTGTTACGTAAGTTGAATGGGTAAAGAGACAATACATAGAATTCAAATGCGAAAATAAGAGATGACGCAATTTATACTTAGCATTGCATATTATCGGTCTTCTCTTTTTGCTCATTTTCTTACGAATGATAGAATGCTTTGCAATCATACCAAAGACACTGAAATTATAATGGATTTGAAAGACACCATCTTCTTTTTCTTCATACTGGAAAAAAACCATGAGCATTAATATTCTATCAAAAGAATTAAAAAACTATTGCATCTTAATTACTTATAAATTATTTTCTACAATAATTCCTAATAAACTATCATCTCCTGCATGTTTTTGACCAGTTTCAGTATACATTTTACTTACTGTTTCAGTTTTCGAGATTTCTAAAACTAATGCAGAGAAGTGCAATTCCTATTACTGTCGTTACAAAAATGTATTTAAAAGAAAGTATCCATCACAAACAAACGCAGAACCTTGTTATGCGTAGAGGCTTCGAAAAAAAATGTTTTGTTACACAAAAGAAGTATAACTTCTTACGTGTGTACATAAGTACACACACCAATTTTCTGTTTTTTGAATATTTGACTTTATCTGAAAAAACGAATTAAATTAAAAATATAAAACCTTTAGGATCATTTCTGTTATAACTCTGTTCCGAAGAAGTATGACTATCGACAAAAATTCAAAAAATAGAAATGATCCTAATAGTTACAGACCCACCAATATTCTCTGTATCCTTGGTAAAATATTAAGATGAGTTATCCTTAACGAGTTAGTACTATTTAAAGCAAAACAATATCTTTAACAATTAACAATTTAGATTCCGCAATAATAACTCTATCATCTGCCAGCTAATAAGATTCATTGAATTTGTTGTTGATGGGCACAATAACAAGAAACTTTAACCCATGGTCTTATTAGGTTTCAACACGAAGGTCTTGACACAGTTTAATATTCAAGCTCTCTAAACTAAATTTTATCCCTTCCCCAACTTATAAAAATCTTACTCAGTTTTCTATCCGACTGATCCTTCTATGGCTTTGTAATCCACTCCCCCTCCCCACTCATCCCTGTTCCCCGTCGTGTAGCCCAAGGGTCGATCCTTGGTTAAATATTATTCATCATCTTCGTCAACGATATTCCTAGAAACATAATGGATATAATTGATCTTTTTTTGTGGGTGAGACAGCCATTCTTACTTCCTTCTTGTCTTACGCATACTTGAAAGCATATTCTGAAACACAAATGAGCCAAATCCACAGATATCATATCTACAAAAAATTTAGTAACGTGTGGTATAAACCATAAAACGGGGAAAATACGAATGATAGATCCGAATGTCCGGGTTTATCCTTAGGAACGAGTGTGCTAGCCAATCAAACGAGAATCAACAGCCCTCTCAATTCATCATCCATCGGTGCACAATGGCCCTAAATCACCAAAACGTGGCTAAAAAATGTATATGTAGTTCAACATTTTAATAAGTTAGTATTTAAGGGTTTTTGGAGTCGCTGAATATGAATCTAATATTGATGATAAGACACTTCAAAATCGTCAATCGTGCCAAAATATTACAAAATTCCTTAGAACTGGCAACATCCTGAGTAACGAAGAGCAACAAAAATTTCCCTCTCTTTTTTTATCATAGCTTAGTCCCTCCTCGATAGACATCATATTTATACTTATGCAACGAATAAGAAACGCCCACGACCAATAGGGCACGCTTCTCCCTTTCGTAACGCCTACTTTGGAAGAGACTCCTTTTCCCTCTCCATGAAATTCGTAAACGATCCTTTATAAAGTAGGGCTTCATGTTTCTTACTTCTATACTTTCAATCTGCGACACTATCTTGGAATTTTCCGATTGATTCTGCATTATTCGAATAATTTCCTTTGACCATTACACTGAGGGAATTCGTTATCGCTCGCGAATATTTATAAGTGAATTATTATTAAATCATATTATCAAATCTTTGTGACCTTTAAATTATTGTTAAACAAATAAATTACATTTATATAAAAATAAGTAAAAAAGGTAATAACAATTTCACATATCGGCGGAAATTTCTAACTTATCGACTGAAGGAACGCGTGAAGGAACGCCTCAATTATCTTTTGGTATGAAAATTTCTTCATTAAAAAAATTTAATAGCTTTTATTAAACGTGTGAAAAAAATGTAAGGCTTTTGATTAAACGTGTATCAAATGGACTACAACTTATTCGTAAAATTTACTATATTTACTACAATATCTATAAAATTTACATTTATTTATAAAAAGATCCCTGCCTTATCGATTGATAGAATTAGTTACACGATACAAACTCTGCAGATATTTCATTAAACATTTCCTGCATTAACATTTATAGATATTCATAATTAGTATAATATAATAGTTAACAATCAAGTCAAAAAATCAAATAATTTATAAATCGCAATTGAAAAATAATTTCGTTAACGATATGTATTACTATTATGAAAGTATCAGTAGTGGAAATAAGGTCTAGGTAACATACAATTAAAAAAAAATATAGAATTATATGTAATTCTTCTTTTTCCTACGTTACCAAAAACCGTTTGGCATTGTGGCCAATGCCTAGAAGAAGCTTACGATCCCTGAAGGTCACACTTTTCCTAAAAAAACTATATCTATATGTTATTATATTATATATTATTTTATGTGTATTTATATATTATGTAAGATTTTGGTAGATTTATATTTATAATGGTAAAGTAAAGTACTTATTTATTAATAAATAAGGTAAGGTATAATGTTTTTAAGGGATAGAATAGTAAGTATCTATAATCTAAACTAATGGTCTAATGCTACGATATACTAGGTGTAACCCTTTACGTCCGAAAACAACAGTCTGAATTAGCAAGGAACACCCGAACCCGACTCGTCGTCGCCTATCGTCGTCTTTTGTTCCTTCGCAGTCCCCTGTTGTCTTACGTACTCTCCGTTACACTTTTCACTCATCGTCTAAACCCAAAAACTATTACGGAACGCCACCATCAGTCCTCTCCGACGCCCATTTATACCCAACATCCCCTCCATCGTCTCTCGTTATTTCTCGTCATTCCTCCTGGAAACTTCCCGACAATTCCCGATCACGAATAAAGGCTTTTCCTGTATTCCAACATCGAGAACGTTCGGGAGACTTCGATGTAGCTACACAAAGGCGGTAAAGTCCAGACGGCTTAACCCTAAACCTAAACTAATATTCTTATTTAACGCAACGGTCCCTTTCTTTATTCCCGACCGATGCATTCTTTCATTACTTTCAATCATTCTCTCATTCATACCATTATACATATTCATATTTACACTTCTCAAATACCCCTCAATCCCACATATTATTATAATTATTATATAAAAAAACGACAATTAATTGCGAAAGGATAGCGATAAGTACTGTTCAATCGTTCTGAAAATAATTGACCTAGATTAGTTTAACCAATGTCAAGTTTGGTTTGATAGATATTAATTCTTGCACCACTGTGACTACGCATATTTCGAGGACATGCAGTGCGTATCTATATACGATGGTAGTTCACTTAAAAACTACGAAATTTTTTGAAGATATCTCCTTTTCTAATTTTATCACAATTTGATATGGGTTTTGTTCTTTTCTCTATTTCAACTAAACAGAATTAACTGAAGCACATTTTATAGATTGAATGAACCTATCAGGGTATTCTTAAGAATTTTGCTTTATACAAATTGCTTAAAATATATCTGTTGAGAAATGTGAGGTCCACTATGATAAAGTATATTAACTCATCAATTTATCAGATTCTTTCTATTATTATTTTAACATTGTTTAATATTTTATTCTTATGGATTACATATATACTTATTGATACACAGAACATGTACTTAGGTTATCTTACTACTCGGTACTAGGTTATCTCTGGTACTTGGCCATCTTATATTCTTACTTCCGTTAAGCGTCTTCTTTAAAGATTCGCTGCTACCGTTGCGCGCACATGGCTACATTCACACTCTACTTATACTACTTAATACCTAATATAGTTAGTATGGAAATTACTATTGTCTTAACAATATCTAATATAAATAAAATTACTTTTGACTTTTTAATTTATTTTGACTGCATTCAATTATATATTTATTTTTATTTCGAAATATAAAGAGTTTATTATTACACAAAATTAAAAATATAGAAATTTTAAATATGTCTTACTTATTTTTTGCTACTTCTACTGTTTTAGGTTGATAACTGACTTTATATTTATCGGATTACAGCAAATGGATACAACGTTGTATAGTAAAACCTTGCTGTTTTTTATAACGGAAGCTTCATATGAAAATTGTACGAAATATTGGTGGAGAAATATCCTTTATATTCAAAATTTTTTTAGTCTACAGGATATGGTATGGACCAATGCTTATAGAAATGTTAAAAATTGGCGTATTTATTAATTAATAATAGGAATAATATTATTTATCTATATCAATATTTGCAGTATATGACTTGGAGTAAGTACATAGCAATTCACAGGAAATATTTCGTGAATATAACTTACCTTTTATTCGTATTTCCCATGTAAAGCAAATAAGCATAATAAGCAAAAAGAGAAGATCGATAATTGGCAATGCTAAGTATAAATTGCGGCAGCTCTTATTTTTGCATTTGAATTCTATCTATCGTTTCATTTCCCGCTCAACTTACGTAACCACAAAAAAAACACTTGGAAAATATTACTTTTAATTACTAATCATAGCTTTTAGTAAACAGCGTATGTACGTTTGTTAGTTTTTCTCGTCGGAAAATAAAGAATATTTCTTTTTAAATATCATACACTGGTAATCGTATAATTAATACAAAGTATTATTTTTTCTAACCAGTGATCGATTGGATGATTCAACTATTTCCATATTCGCACACATATACAGTGTTTCAAAAAGTGTTTGAGCACTTACAAATGGAAATACTTTATTAATTATTTTCAATTATAATTAATTTAAAAGTTTTTTAAATTAGAATCTCTTCGAAAATTATGAAAAAAGAAAATTAAATAAACACGAACTTATTGCTGGTTTCAATACATTTTTATACTTTTGTTGATTATCTATTTTATATTATATATTAAAATATTTTATTTAAAGGCGCTGTAGTGTATAATTATTAAAGAAGAATTTGTACTGTATTTTATTTTTTTACGGTATTTTAAATATAGTAAAATAAAATTTTAAACAGATAAATTAAACTTTTAAAAAAGATTTTCATAAAAATAAAGTATTAAAATTCATTTTATAAAATATTTTTGATTTAAATATTGTTATACTACGATATTAAGCTTTTTGTTTAAAAGTTAAATTATTGAATAAGTAATTGTTGATACTTATTAAAGGTAATTACATATTAATTTATTGATTTTTTAGCTTCTTTCTTAAGTTTTGATCTCTTCGTAATACATCATGGTAGATTGTATTTTCAAATAATATGCTGGAAATAAATTTTCCTAATCCTAAAAAGATTTTCTATACAAAATCAAGAATGATCTTTAAATGGTGTGAAACTTTTTGCTAAGGATTTTGCACGGATAATCTCAAATGACGGAAATATTTCAAATTAAAAAATGTTTATTTGGTAAACTCTGTATATATATTCATAGACGTATATAACTATGAATCTTTCGATAAATCTTATTTTTTATGCACGAGATGCGTAATAAGAGCGACGTAAAGATTGCATAATCGAGTCCGTTAAGCATGAAGATATGACTGCAAAAAAAAAGGAAAATAGTAGTATCGATTTTTTTCTTTTCGAAAAAGAAAATATAAAGTTAAGAGTCGTAGTCGCATTTGCTTTGAATATTCTTCACATTTAATGCATTTTCGTGTACCTGTAAGTCTTGCCAGATTTGTAACAATTATGTAATGCTGCAGCGACCAAATGAGATAGTGTTTGGAAGAAACTATTTATAGGTTATATACCATTTTCGGGAGAAGCTCTAAGCCTAACTCAAAAATATGATCCTAATTCGTTTTGGAAACATATGTTTAGGTATTTTAATGTTGAAAAGATATTAATCAAATTTATTCGTCAAAATAGTTGAACGAATTGATGTGTTACGAGACTTGTTTTCCTGATTAGAATAGTCTCAAATAATAACTTAAGAAAAAATCAGAATATATTCATTATTCAAATAAAAAAATATTTATATGATTTTTTTAACGCTCTTAATATGTTTTGTAACGATTCGATACGAATATGAGAACGTTCGATTTGTATGAGTTGAAATGTATTGTTTTTTTTGTGTTTTTTTATCTCAATTTCACGTCTACTCGCAAAAGTTTTGTTTATGTATGTTTTTATTTACTTTTGCCAGAATTCGTGTCTACTGTAACGGTAATTTAACGTGCATCCACAGTTGCACATTTTAAAATTATTTAAAATAACTTTGTACAATAAGTATATGCACTTTTATAATGAACATTGATAAAATATTTGTAAATAATACTATAGAGAGGATGGTAAAAAGAGGGTTCTATATTTTAAGGAGTAATAATACTTATCAGGAGGAGTACAAATTGTCTAGTTACCTACTTGTTCCGACACAGAACAAAACACAGCGGAGAAAACAGACAGCCGGATAAATTAATTATTCTTTACAATTCTTTCAAATGTTTAAAGAAATCTTTGATGGAAAAAGTTGTATTATTACAGGCAAAAATGTAAAAACTTAATGATTTTTTATTTTCATTTTTTACAAGATTACTGTAGAGCATAAGAAAATGTATTTAATCCGCTTATTGATTATACCATTCGGATAATTTATTTTCAATTTATACCGATCTCTTGGAGCACTCGTAGACTATCAACTTAATTTATTATAGCAGAAGAATATTTTCCTTCTATTGCTAATATTACATGTGTTATACCCATTAAACCATCAAAAATAATATAAAAAACGATTAATAAATGAAATTCAAATAACTTTTGTACATAATAAAATATAAATTTAATATTAATTTTTGATGAGGTTTTTAGGTCGAACTAAAAATCTGAGTTTCTAGATTACAATATGAATTTCTTTC
>QUOG01000375.1:0-10305 GCA_010416905.1 Polistes dorsalis
AAAAAAAGAAACAAAAACGAATACTCCAAAAAATAACAAAGTCAGAACACGACCGCCATATTGAAAATAATTTCAATATTATCTTTATCTCTTATGAATTATGCGGCAATATTTATAGCCCATTTGTGCTTGAACATTTGGTTTTATTTAGATGATTAAATAAAAGATACTTAAATATATTACATACAAATAAATATAACTCTAAAAAATAAGTATTGAACGAAAAGTACCAAAGTCGTATCGACCGCCATATTGAAAATAGCTCCAAAACAACTTCTATCTTTTATAATTCATATGTTAATCTCTTTGCAAACTATTCGTGCTTAAAAATTAGATTTTATTTAGATTATTAAATAATAGAAATTAGATAAAATAAAAAAATAACATAATATAACTTTAGAAAATAAGTACCAGCAAGGTAAGAACACAAATCGTCTCGGCCGCCATTTTGAAAAATTAACCAAAATCGTTTCCTGTTCGTACAAATTACGCGTTCGCGTTTGCAAAAAAGAAACTTCTGCTTGAAAATCATCTTTAATTTAAATAATTTAAGGGACAAACAAAAAAATGTAAAAATATTTTTAAAAGAAAGACAATCGAGACTAATTTAAAAACGAATATTCAAGACAAATAATCGAGAAAACATGAATCTTTCCAGTCCGTGATTTGATAGTAGCTAAGGAGGTAGGCAAGCGGAAGGCCTGTACATAGCATTAGAGGGGCTTGGGGAGGTATATAACCACCGAATGTGTACAGTCAGAAGTTATTTTGGTCATGCCCGGAATAGAATCTTTGCAGAAGAGAACGGAACTCTCTCTATCTTTCTTTCTCTATCTTTCACGTCCCTATTGCCGACTTACGGCTCATTGGGATTTAATAAAACGAGGACGAAGGCTAACATTTCTTACCAAAATAATTTTCCCAACATTTTTCCATTCTCGTTCTTCTTCTTCTTCTTCTTCTTCTTCTTCTTCTTCTTCTTCTTAAATTTATAAGAAGAAGAAAAAAAAAAAAAATTTTAAAAAGCTTGATGTTTAAATGCAATCTTTTCTTTTCCAACGATCACGTAGAAGGAACTTTAGGTTTATCCTCTATGAGATTCGAACGATAATCGAATTTTTATTTTTTACTAGAATATGTTTTAGTGTTTTAATTGATCTTACGAAGAAGAAAGAAGAGGAAGGAAGATTAATTGTAAGAGAAAGAGCAAGAGAGAAATTTAAATGCTAACTATCACAATGCCAGAATTATATTAGATTCTCTCATGTAAAATGAAGTACGTCTCACGATGTCGTATTAAATGCGACAATATATATATATATATTTACGTATTTAATATATATGTATATACACATATATATACGACAGGAAATTCACGAGAGAAAATTACATACGAGACTTATATACACGCAGCCTTCTTTAAACGTACTCTCTTTCTCTCTTTTTTCTCTTTCTGTTTTAAGTGCGGATGTAGACATTCATTGAAACAATTACAACCCACGAAAGACAGTGATTTGTAAATCCTTTTACTCCGTAAGAAAGAGAGAGAGAGAGAGAGAGAAGGGGGGAGAGGGATAGAGATACCTATTAAGGTATAATATCAATTACCAATTAGTTGTAACCGTTTTATTTTTCTTTTCTTCCTTTTCTTTTGTCTCCGTGCGCCATTTAATTCGTTACAATTTTAACGTTCAGGATTATACAAATAGTATAATATAATAAAATCTCTTAATTTATATATATATATATATATATAAAATGAACATGGAATGTTAAAGACTTCTCTTTAATCGGAACTTCAATTATTTTTATCCCATTTTATATCTTCATTTTAAACTTTCTCAGTTTTATCTGGTTTTATACTTCATAATCGATAATCAAGAATATTAAAGGTCGTTCATTTTCTCGAGTTTAATCTTTGCCAGACTTGCGGAAGCATTTTCTCTGCATTATACTCTTGTATATGTGTATGTGTGTGTATATGTGTGTACGTGTGTGTACGTGTGTGTACGTGTGTGTACGTGTGTGTACGTGTGTGTACGGACGACATCTTATGTTGGAGGAGAGAACTTAAAACGAGAAAGCGGTGAATGTTTTCTTTTTTACTTCTATTTGTGTGTGTATGTATGTATGTATGTATATATGTGCGCGCGCGTGTGTGTGTATGTGCATATGCGTAAGATATAATATTTTCGTGGCTAGGTGACGAGCGTCTAATAGTTAGAATTTCGCAGAAAATCAGTAAAATTGAAAACCCTTCCTGTTTGGACCATATGGTCCGGTTATTAAAACAGTGGACTGTAGAAAATTTGAATTAATGGGATTTGATGATTTATCTTATATTATGAATATTATATTATATCGTATACATAATTATAATTTAAATGATAATATACAATAAATCATAAAATTAATTTTTACTATAAAATAATATCTTTGTTTAACTTAACAGCCACGAATAAGACTTGGTCTTTGCAATTTTCTTAAAAACAATTTTATTTCGTTTATTTCGTTTATTGAAACATTGATTTTAAACTATTAATAGAAAATCAAATTTATATAATAAAAAGTAAATTATAAAATAAATATTTTCAATTTTAAGATTAGATCCTCTCTGTCATATAATTACCGACACATACGTATATCCTTGATCCGTAGGGTCAACGTGCTCGATTGCTATTACTACAAGAAAGAGAAACAGAGAAAGAAGAAGAAGAAGATACGTCCCGATGCGTTTTACGCGAGATTGCATATTAATGGAATATTCTTTTAACTAATGAAAGATAAACGTACACCATCTCATCTTATATATATTTCTCTCTCTCTTCATTTTTTTTCTTTTTTTTTTTTCTTTTTTCTTTCCTATATAATATGTATCTATAAATTAATCAAAACAAAATTGAGATAAGCCGTGATAGTCATTGCACAATACATAATAATATATTACTTGATACTACTCAAATATTATTACTCTCTGTTTTTTTTTAAGTTCATACGTTATAGATCAAGAAAATTTACATTCAATTATTTAACACGAGAAGATTTATATGAGATATAATAACAGTAATAATTTATTATTATTAATTAATTAATTAAACTCTAAACGCGTATCTCTCTTCTCAAATTAAATTCAAAATTAAACGAGTAAAGATGGCACCACAAGCTTCGTTTTAGATCTTCTCGAGTGTATGCGAGGAATATTATTCTAAGAGAATATTATTATTATTATTTATGAAACGATTTTTCTAATGCGTTGTAAATATATTTACTTTATAGCCGTGTGATCGAGCGATGATCGAGCGTCGATGAGTCGTGCTTATTAGTATTAATGAGACCATCGTAATAAAAAATAGATAAAAACAGATGAAAAAATGCAAGAAAAAGAGAAGGCGAGGGATAGATAGCTAAAAGAAAATAAAATGCATTTAACAATTATTATCTTTAGTCGCACTCTGCCGGTAAAATCATTTCCTTCTCCGTAACCTTTTAAATGGTAATTCTATATAATTAAAACTCTCTGATCATCGTATCGTCGACAATCTCATTGTCTTATGTTACCTGTCTTTTAATGATACGACAGTATAATGAGGGATCATGACTAAAAAAAGCATGCCATTAACCTAACATGCCTTTTTTTCACATCTTCCAACATATATTAAATAAAATTTTACATACGATTAGCAAGAATTTATCTATCCAGCTATCTACTTATTTCGTCAACGATCAATCATAATTACGATTATGTTTTTTTTTTTTCTTACTTTTCGTATTCCAATGCACACGTATGTACATTTTCATTTCATAAATGCCACATTACATTTGTATTATCAAAACGTTATCGTCCTCAAACCCAACACACACGAATCCGAGAGTCAGATAGAGATAATAATGTTTATTCGTCTTTAACATTACTTTCCACGAGCCACTCAATGCTAACTACCGATTATTAACTTATCGGTTATTGGGATACGCTCTTTTATCGATCCATGCGTGCGATAATTATTAGAACGCCCCTCCTACTTTAAATTCAATTCTAATAATTACTTTATGATGACGATTATTCTACATTATCGGATCAATTTAAATCAGACTATTTCGTTCTCTTATCGTTATTCGTTACCCTCTTGTCGTTTACCCCCACCCCCTATCCCTTCTCCACCACTCACACGTTGCTACTTTCCGTACTACCAATCAAATGAGTCCAGTGGCGCTATCTAGATAAACGTTATTGCCAATTGGCGGTTACCTTTACTTATTTACATGTACAATTTTATTTTATTCTATTCAAAATATATGAATTTTTATTTTATAATATTAATTTATTGGTTTTCTTTTTTTTTTTTGTTGTAGTTCAATTTCGTTGGAAGGATTTTGGGTCCTCGCGGAATGACAGCGAAACAACTGGAACAAGAAACAGGTTGCAAAATAATGGTGCGAGGAAAAGGTTCGATGAGGGATAAAAAGAAGGTAATTAGATTATTTTATTTTCAATGTTATTTTATTAACAATAATTTCTTATGAAAATATTTAAAAAAATCATATATTCCTTGTTATATCGTAATAACTTTAACGTGATCATCTCCTAACAGCTGAATCACTCACTTGGAAAAAAGTCTTGAAATAGTGCCAAGAGTTGCTTCATTTGTTCAAGGCCGGAATTTGTTGTTTCAGAGAGATTGAATATATAACGAGGCGTATCTATTTCGACTACGATTTCAAATTCATGTTTTCTCATCTCCAGTAGTATCTTTTCAATTCTGGACCAGGTTTAAGAATATTTTACATCATTATAACATATATCTAGTTATTTTTTATATTATAGAACTACTATTGTTAAAAATAATATATTTTTTACCATCAAAAATGGCGTCATAAAACGAAGATAAATTGTAGTTGCAATGAAATCCAAAAAAGATTACAAATGTAATATTTAACAATGTAATCGTGCGCATAAAAATTTTATTTGTAGGATATATACCTAGTGTTGTTCAGTTAGGTTAATTTAGATCGTTTGCAACCCTGACGCAACCCTGACGCGATTATAATTTCAAGAAAGAAAAAGAAGAATGGTGACATAGTAACAGAGGAAAATATATCTTCGATCAATGGAACTTTTGACTCATCAAAATTCAAAATGCTATGCGTATATACTTCCGGAAATGAATACACGCATAAGTCGTAAGAGAAACGCAGTGTTGAATAAAATGAGAAGTAGCTGCTGTAACTGTGTAACTGATTAGGGCCTTGAGATCGTAGTCGATTAACACGAAATACATACAACTGTGTATGCGTGTTTCTATTTGTTTGTGTGTGTGTGATTATATATGCGTGTGTGTTCGAGAAGTCCTTCATATTTGTTGCAAGTCTTCTTTTAAGTTCGTCCGAACCGACGATAAAAGCAATAAAAACGAATCGCACTTGAAAGTTTCTTAACGTCTGCTTTTCGTCATACCCATTGGCGTAGGCAAGACATAATTTTAAACGAATGGGATTTTCTGTCATGTCGATCATTTTGGTATTTCAATCTTGATCCAACAAATTTGATTAATCATAAAACTTGCTTATCACTAATATTATTAACAAAAGTATAATTGTTTTTTTTTCTAATGTTAATTATTTATTAATATTTTTCGTGTATTAATCAAACACGATGCTGGAGATCTATTAACTAACAAAGTGTTTGTTTCAAGCTGCATGTGATGTACGAGTTAAAATATCGTCGTAAGTATACATGTGTATATTTACATATATACGTGTGCATGTCGTATTATTCTTTTAATATGTTCCGTAACATTTATTTATTAACATTTCTACAATATTGTTAGAAGTGATATTCTTTATAGTAAGAAAAATAAAGTCACGAAGAAAAATTGAAATGATAAGTGTTTTATATCAGGATTACTTAAATATTTACTTGTAGATATATTTTCGTATTCTATTAGACATGAAATACAAATAAGTATCAAAGATCTTAAAACTCAGTAAATAATTTTGTATCTTGGAAAATTTAGAAATTAAACATTATTTGTTTCAAAAATTAATGTTAAACAAACAGGATAAATTCACAAATTACTTAAACTTGTTTCGTGAATCACGGGTCCGCCATTACATTTTCTTCATAGATCACAGATCCGCTATTATTGGTCTAATTATTTGTTTCTTATTAATAACGAAGCAACGTGACCTCTCTTAACAAAAAAAGAAAGTAAAATAAAATCAACATTACGTAATATCGTCGACGATAACAATTTAGTTGTTTTATGCTCTTTTAAGTGAAAAAATCTAACGAGAAAAAGGAAAAAGATTCTATACGTTCGTTTCGAAATAAAATTTCCAAGAGTTGGTTCTCGTATCGATAAAAGTAAATATTTAAACGTCATAAATAATGTGTATAGGATTCTTTTATATATATATATTTCTTCATACAAGTTTCAAAAGATTATTGCGATTTTTCATACAATCAATAAATTTTCTTTTACATTGGAAATTAACAACTTTGCAAATAGATCATTTAATACTAAAGATAAACTTAAATGCAGAATAATAGCTAAAATAGTTATAGTAATTATCTATGACATTTATGTTAACATGCTTATACAAATTATGAATAATTATACAGCTATATTAATTTATTTCATTGATTTTTTTTAGGTCATTTATTTTTTTAGGCTTTTACTGTACTTGATGTGTTAATGTTTACTATTTCTTTATTTCTTATTAACGAGCACGTACTAATTGTAAGAATAGATTTATTGATTATATTAAATTTACAAGAGTTTCTGTGTTATTTTATGTAACGAAATTTTCGATTTATTCGCGTTATGTTTTTATTAAATTATAGTAAAATATAAAAGTAATATGAAATACGTCAGGTAAGCATGTGTGATGGTTAAACATTTATGTCTTTTGTTTAGGTATCTTTTACACTTTTTAAGGTATCCAATATACAAGGCCTTGTATTATTTTCATTGTTATTGTTGTATTAATTTTTTGGTATTATTTTTAATTTGTGTAAGATTATATAAATATTGAAGTAAGGTAAATTAATACTTCTTTTTTTATTTTACCAGGAGGAACAAAACCGAGGTAAACCTAATTGGGAACACCTAACAGACGAATTGCATGTTCTACTGACTGTAGACGACACAGAAAATCGTGCGACCTTGAAACTTGCTCGAGCCGTCGAAGAGGTCAAGAAGCTTCTCGTGCCCGTGGTGAGACAGTTCCAATTATTTTCTTCTTATTATTATTATTGTTTTTGTAACATAATTCTTGTTTTTATTTTGCATTAATTTAATTCAACTTGTTAATTTGGTTGGATCAGAGTCAATTTGATTAGTTTCCTTCCACGCGATTTAATAAATTGAATTTCACGTATAAAACAATACGCGGAATATTCTGACGATGATATCGATTGTTAGCAGGCTGACGGTGAAGACGAGCTAAAAAAGAGGCAACTGATGGAACTCGCAATTATAAATGGTACCTATCGAGATTCCAACACTAAGGTCGCTGCAGCTGCAGGTACCTCTCACGAAATCTAACATATTAACATGACATACTTGCTGGTTAAATCGTGTAGCTAATTTGACAAGATTTATTAACAGATCATTAACAGTAAAATAGGCTATAAAAACTAATGAAAATAATCCGAGATGCGAGTCGACGATCATATAAATGAATTAACCATAATTAAGAACAAAAAATAAACAACTACTAGAATTAATCATTCTAGTAGTTGTTCATTATCTTTAAAATAACACATTGAATTAAATTTAAAAAAAATAATATATTTTGCATTAAAAAAATTGTCTTAATCAGGAACACTTAATTTAATATATTTCGAAATTAATCGTAAAATGAACCGGTCAAAAGAGTGAGTATAGCTTTTGACATTGCAGCCTGTGACGAGGAATGGAGACGTGTGGCTGCGGCCGCAGCAGAAACGCAACGTCTTCTACCTGGTTTAGCGACACCAATGAGGGCACAAAGTGCACCATTGGGTGCACCGTTGATATTGTCCCCAAGGATATCGGTGCCAACCACTGCGGCATCCTTGCTCAATGGTTCGGGTCCACCAGGATCTCTTCTGTCAGCTGGTGCTCCACATGGACTGATCTACACACCTTATGCGGACTACGCCAATTATGCTGCGTTAGCAGCCTCGCCACTTCTCACCGAGTACGCCACTGCGGACCATTCTGGTGGGTTGTTCGCTCGCTGATCCTCTGTCTCTCTCTCTCTCTCTTTTTCGTCTTCTCTTTTTCAAAACAAACAAAAAAATAATTACGAAAAGAGAAAATCCCGACAAGTCGACCGAAACATTTTTTCAACGGCTACCAAATAAACCAAAACCCATCCCCTCCCCCCGAGAGCCCCAACAATTTTCCACTCTGTCATAAAACCATACAACCACAGACATATTTGTTGTTTTTTTTTTTTCTTCTCGACAACTCCATCGTTTCCCCGTCAACAACCTTCCTTACGGGATCTACGTGATCCACAAAGCTCTACCTGCCTCTCTGTACGCTGGTCTCGATTCTAGAGCGAAGCTTGACGTCTTACGTTTTTCTCGGAAGAAAAACCGAATTTTATAATCGTCGTTTAGAAGACGAATCTCTCGTTATATATTTTATTATTATTATTATTATTATTATTATATATTATATATTATAATATTATTATTATTATTATTTTTATTATTATTATTATTATTATTATTATTATTATTATTACTACTATTATTATTATTATTATTATTATTACTATTATTATTATTATCATTATTATTATTATTATTATCATTATTATTATTATTATTATTAGTAGTAGTAGTATTAGTAGTAGTAATATTATTATTATTATTATTATTATTATTATTATTAGTATTAGTATTATACGATAATAATTGTTCATTGTAATCAGGGACTTCTCGTATATTTCTTACGGCATACCACCGTGTTATTAGATATGTCCCATTTTCTCTTCTTTTTTTTTTTTCTTTTGTTTTTTATCGTTTAATTGTCATCGTTTTCGGTAAGTGCGAGTTTAGCAAGAACAGCAAAGCCGAATCAGTCATTTACTAGTCGCCGCGTCACAGTCGGGATAAAGATTCTTTTAGGGTAAAAGTACACATTACACGCATATATTGTGCCCTTTCGAGCGTAATAATGGCGGCTGCCAGTGTACATAGACGCGATAGCGAAGATGATGCTCCACCATAGTGCCTCGAATAGAAAAATCTGTTAGGAATCAATAAGTGTGATAGGATAATAGACGTTTTTATACTTTTTTTTTTATTTTATTCTTTTCTTTTTTTTTTAATCTGCACCATTTCTTTTTTTCTCATGACGCACTCGCGGGAAAAGTATTTTATTTTTATTTTTATTTTTTAATTTCTTTTTTTAATAACTGCAAACGCTGCTCAAGCATCGAACGATCACATCCCTAACATTCTCCCCTTCCCCTTATAACACACGCAATCCTCACCTCTCTTTTTCGCATAATTAATTTAATTAATTAATTAATCCACGTATCATTCGCATTACTTTCAGAAAGCATGAATATGCGAATTTACGCGAGTTAAGATTCAAAAAAAAAAACAGAAAAAGGACAAGAAATCGTCTTGTATAGTGCGGCGCAGACGTTCGCGCCATAATTCTTACATACTAGTCCAAAAAAAATTGTTTTTTATTTTCTATTCTTTTCTTTTTCTTTTTCTTTTTTTTTTTAAATATATATATATATATATATATATATACACCACAATAGAAAAAAGATCGAAGAGATTTGTTCTTTTTTCCTTTGTTTTTAATTAAACACGGTGATTCTACTTAGACGATCCAAGATGATAAAACGCGCGGTGAAAAATATTAAATCGTTACTTATAATCGGTTCTTGTTATTTTGTCGATCGAAGTACACACCTTGTTCTTGACGCTTAAATTTTTTTTTTATTAATAATAATAATAATAATAATAATATATATATAAATATTATACGTGTCAACGATATACCTTTTATATTACCGTCCAATCTCTAATCATTAAATATCAAGAAATTTGTGGTCGCAAAGTACCGAGGAAAAGTAAAATTTTACGCGTACAGTATTTAACGTACAGTTGGTCTTTTTTTTTATTATTATTATTATTATTATTTTTATTATTAATTTTATTATTACTATTGTCGATATAGTAGTTTATTACCGGTACGGAGAGCATTATTAATTAGTACCATTTAAATTATCGTATCTAATATATTTTTTTTTTCTTTTCTTTTCTTTTCTTTTCTTCTTGTTTTTTTTTTT
>QUOG01000376.1:0-10302 GCA_010416905.1 Polistes dorsalis
TTCTTTAGAAAAAGAATCTAATTGGAATACATATTACTAGAATATAAATAAACACAGGACAAATAAATTTGTCTATATATAACAATAGTTTTAATCACATTAATTTTATGAAGATAATCGATTAATCGAAAAAATCCGTATCATCACAACATTCTTTACAAGAGAACAAGAAGTCTTTATTCCTAGTGTGTATTGTTAGATACGATACGATCAAACACATTGACTGCGTTTATTTTGGTAACTGAATTAGGCTAAAAAGAAGAAACATACGTTAGCCAGCGTATATTTTGGTAAAATAGATCTTGAAAATTATTCTGAAGATTACAAATAGAAATTCTGATTTTTATTTGTTTATAACAATCCATTGATATTGAAGATGTGAAATTTTGTATTAATTGTCAATGTTTGATAGACGAAAACGTGTATTGTTTATTATTCTTCGAAAAAAAATGATTATTACTTATAATAGCTTTCCTAAAAATAAAAAAACATTGAATTATTTATGATTTCACGCAGTGACTGACGTAGTATGCAGTTCTGTTTAGTTATTTTAATTGATACAAGTCGATATGTTCGGGTCGAGTCACGAACAAATGTGCAGAGCAATATTGAAATATTATAGCAAAACTAATCACGTTGAACGATGATAATGTTAAAGATTTTTGTCATTTTATAAAAGCATCACATTGTTAAAATAGAATATTAAACAAATCCAAGTCAGTAACAGTTCTATTTGGGTGAAGTTTAATTTCATAATACTTTTCTTATTGGTTATAATTATCATTTATATTATTATTTTGAACAAGAATTTAGGTAGGACGATAAGTATCTTTTACCCACCTCTCCTGTTTAAACAAAATAGTTTAATTTAAATATTAAGTTGTTCAGCGTCCGTTAAACAATTATTATATCAGTAGATTTTTATTTCTGCCGACAATATACTTTTTTTAAAAAAATTCTCTATCTTTAATACAACCCTGCAACCCTTTACTAGCATGTAATTGTAAATCAAATATTTTTAAGAATTGAGTAAATGTAACTATTATAACTAGATACGGATAGGCAGTTACACGACGAAGTAACAATAAATTAAGCATTATGCAGGAAATATTTTGTTAATTATAATAAGTGTATTATAGAAAACTTATTGACATATTATTAACATTGGATGGAGGTATGCCTCTGTAGATTATAGAGGTATAGTTTCAAGCAAATCGAAATATATATACAATAATCATTATTTATTTCTTACAAACGTAACGATTGCTAAAGCCACAAAAGTATTTTGAGAATCGAAATTTAAAATATTACTAATAATGAAAAATATTACTTTATTCCAGAAGGTATCATCTTTGCTAGTAAATTTTTTGGCGAGTTTTAATATTTTCTTCTTATTAATATCACTAATGTATGGCTTCTTTCTGGGAACCCTAACATGATAATCATTTTTACGTAGCACTCTTTTACATAATTATGGATGTACATCTTTCTTAAAGTACTGTTTTTAACTACTGTAGCAAGTTTTGTAGCAGTAATTTTTGAATTTTTTTTTATTTCAGGGATCAAAGTTCTTTCTTTTCGTTCCGCTAACTTCTTTGGTCGACCTGAACGGTATTTATTATATTTTTTATAATTCCTTCAGATTTCGATTTTTCAATAGTAATAAAAAAATAATAATAAAAAAATTTTTAATAATAACAGGAGCACTAAAATATTTGATGTCCAGGTTGTTTACTCGAAAAGTCAAGGCGATCTGAGACGAGGGAAAGTGTGTCCCTAAATTAGATTGCTAACCGAACTACAACTCGTGGCCTCAACAGGTGTCTGTTACTTCGAATAAATTTTAATCCGAAACGAAACGCTTATCTACTTCGAATGTTAAACAGCATTTCCCTAAATTTAGAGAACTTCTGGCAACAGTAGAAATTCCTATAACGTTGTGTTTGTATTTGATTAAAAAATTATCTTCTCAAAAATAAATGATTTGTTTAAAACTCCCGGTTCTTCTGAATCCTTCGATAGATTTGTTTGTCCAATTTGTATTTCATTGATTTATGATGTTTTATAATTCACTTTTGTCTATCGTATTGTCGAATAAGAAACACACATATTTTCGTAAAGTTCAATGTACTAAGCGATCATTATTGCGTCGAAGAAATCTAAATTTGGTATTGTCAATAAATGATTTTGTATTCGATAACTTATTAGCCCATATATAAATCGGTTGACCAAATAAAAACTATCGATATATTCATAATTGCATTGTCGAATTAGTTGATTTAAAGTAATTCCATAGTGTCGTATGCTTTCACCTTCGATTTGATCACGATAATATAAACGATACCTAGCTGCACTCTCTCGTTCCTGAATTTTGAGTATAAATTCTCTAATATGAATATAAGTTGGTCGTATGTTAGTTCAAAAGGATCGGTAGGAAATAAAACCATCCACATTATGCCATAAGCCGAGGATTCTAACATATTTAATAAAAAAGGCACTTTTTGGTCATTTGTTAATTCGAGTTCATCGATTGTATACTCAATGTAATTTTGCCATATAAGAAAGTCTGTAAATTTCGTATTGAACTTATCAATGATAAGAAGACCTTGTGATACTAATTGCACCATTCTATCCATTGCAATAAATATATTTCAAAAACAAATAAAAATTATAGATTTATTTTATTGTATGAAAAGTTACGATCCGTTTTTGTTTTTGTTTTCACTTTCACTGATTAATTTCATGTATTTAGTGTATTTATTTCGCAAAGTTATTAGACAAGTAAATCTCTCTGGTGAATTAACATTTACGCGTGTTATGTTAGTTGTGTTTTTTCTTATGGAAGAGAAATGGGAATAAGAGGAGAAAATACAGACTTGTCACGCTCTTCTATTGTTCATCCCCAGTTTCTTACAGCAGATTGCTTACAGCGCACGAGGGTTAAAATTTTCGAAACG
Organism: Polistes dorsalis; assembly: GCA_010416905.1. Lineage (NCBI taxonomy): Eukaryota > Metazoa > Arthropoda > Insecta > Hymenoptera > Vespidae > Polistes > Polistes dorsalis. The sequence continues at coordinate 2,958 of QUOG01000376.1, forward strand.
TGACACAAATGTCGGAAATAAAAGACATTCATTTGTGACTTTTAACGAATAAAAAATGTTAAGTGGACCCAGTGGTGCTGTTTCCAACTATTTATATCAAACAATTAGTTATCCACGAGTAAAAAATACAATTTAAATGTGTGCGTCAAGCTTATCGCGTATGTGAATAACGTTAATTTAAAAAACACATTGTAAAGTTACTATTTTACCGATTTTAAAATACAAATAAGTTATTTATTTTGAAAGTGACATAAGTTCATTTTCCAAAAAAATCGAGTTAGCTACTCTAATAGTTACATTTTTACATGATATTTTCATAATGAAGCCACTTATTACTAATATATTTAAAATTATTAAAATTTTGTAGAACGAAAAATTGCTGATTAATGTTTAAAGTTTATTTTAAAAGTTAAAGTAAAGTTTAAAATTTATTTAATGCTAAATAATGTTAAATTATACACTTTGCGATCAAAAGGCGCCTTCCCGGCCACAGCTATTCGGTCCACAGGTCGGATTGCGAGTAAGCGACGACAACGGTGTTTATGTTAGATTACGTTATATCCAAGAAATAGGAATGCCGTATTGGTACTTGAAGAGGTTCCTAAAATGTTGATATCCATTCGTATGAAATGTAAAATAGCACATCTTAACGAAGATAAGATTAGAATTAGTAAAAGGTCCTTCTAAAACATGGACAATGCTTTGTAAATTATAATAACAAAACAAAATACAGAGATAAGAAGTAAAAAATTATATTGTTAATAATATAAATATAGATAAACTATGAAAATATAACATTTTTCTAAGATAATTTATGTAGAAGGTAATTTTCAGGTACCTATACCGTGCCTAATACATTCGCGAATATAGCCTAGACTAGCCACCTTAATCGGCCGAAAATGTAATCGACCACAAGAACTATCGCCAACGATCATACCGCGATGAAAGTACTAGTTCTCGTCACTTCTCCTCGAATTGTCGAGGCGAGTGGATCGTGCCGGAGTTCATACGTGAGTGAAATCCGACGTGAATTTTCACGGTTAGTGTAAAAACTGGATCGACCAGTACTATAATAAGAAAGAAATTATTAGAAAAAGCAAAGAAAATATTAATCAAAGCATCGATAATTACTTTCGATTAACATGCCAGCCTCCTACAGAGGAGGCGGCAGTAACGGATGTATATATAAATAGTAGTAAAATGGACAGTGATAAAACTGAAATGGAAACACAGGGAAATACAATGGCCAAAAAACGCGCTCGCTTGAATCCGAAACCTAAAATACCCGAGAAGAGGGACAGACAGGGGGAAAAAACATATGAAGACACCGATAAAGAAAAACCTCAGAGTGTAAACGAAGAAAGTACTGACCTTTGGCGTTCAATAATGCAGAAAAAAATTGACGATCTTTCTGAGACCATCGAAGACCTAAAAAAAGTGAACGAAGAATTAAAGAACGAGAACGAAAAATTGAAGAAAACTGAAAAGAGAAGAACAAGCTCCACGCCAGCTTCAAATATAATTTCTGAATCTAGCAGCGAAAATCATTTAAAGATAATATAAAGCTTAGTAACAGATTTGCTCCGTTAACCCCCAAGAACGATGTAGAAGCGAAACAACAACAAACCGAAGTAAGAAAACAAAACACCGATACACCGAAACAACCGCGGCTTACCGCACAAGAACGAACTACGGAAAAAAAATGTAAACTACCTCCGATAAACATCGTTGGAAAAAACGCGAAAACGATAACGACAGCTCTGAAGAAAGAGCTTAAAATTGAGGAATTCTATGTGAGAGACAATGGAGAAAACAAACTGACGGTGAACGTATCCAGTTACGAAGACTACGATAAAGTCAAGGCGGCCTTAGACCAATCGAATACAAGGTATTTCACATACACCCCAAAAACTGAAAAGAGTCAAACGTTCATCCTTAAAGGAATGAACAATAGCTTCGAACCAGAAGAAATTCTCAATGAGCTAAAAGAAATGAATATTAAAGACCTTGAATTCATCAAAGCATCAAGATTCACAACAGCTCATGCATTGAAAATGAACAAGAAACTTCCAATGTTCATTGTGCAGATATCAGCAGCTAGAGTATCCTCAAAATTGCGTAGCATTAAATATGTCAACCATCAAGTCATAAGATGGGAAAAATTGCGAAAAACCGAAATCATCCAATGCAAAAAATGCCAAAGACTCGGGCATGTAGCATTCAATTGTAACATGGGGTACCGATGCGTCAAATGTGACGAGAACCACGAGCCAGGTCAATGTAAAATCAACAAACAAGACAAAGAGATAAACAGAGAAATCCTCTTCTGTGTATTATGCAACAATCATGGACACCCTGCATCGTACAAAGGCTGCCCGAAGAGACTAGCATTGCTAAACAAAATTAAAGAAAAGAAAAGAGTAGAACAAGAAAGGAGGCAACATAAAATCATACAAATGAATAACTATGTGAGACCTAACCACTGATACTCTGAAGTCGTAAAAAACAACCCGACAAACAACGGAGTGGGTCGCAGAGAAGCATTCGCCACTAACGTTATCCAAAACCTCCAACCGATAACAGAAACAAAAAAGATTTCAGAAATAGCCGAAGACGTTAAGAAGACTCTCATAGAGGTCTTCCAAAAGCAATTTGACTGGCTTAAAGAGAGAGTCATAGAAAATTCAAAACGTATGGACGTTCTTTTTGATATCATCGAACAAAATGACAATGGAAACGCATATTAATAAAAAAATAAAAAACCGTCAGCAAAGACTCAACATAGTCAGCATAAATGTAAACTCGCTCATACAAAACTACAGAAGAGCAACTCTTCTTAAATTTCTGAAAACACATAAACCCGACATCATTCTCCTAAGTGAAACCAAGCTTAATAGCATCCATAAAATATCATTCCAAAACTACGACATCATAAGAACAGACAGACCAAACTCCATTCAAGGTGGGGGTACCGCTATAGCAATTAAGAGAAACATCAAGTACACCAATATAAATCTGCAAGCACTTACGAACTCGAAAATAATAGAAACAACTGTGATAAAACTCAACCTCACCGATGGCGTTTCGATATACATAATTGCAGCTTACGCGGCAGGTAATGACAAAAAAGAATTCCATCTCGAATTCGCGAAAATGTTCCGATACCTAAAACTGGAAGCATCGAATAACTAGTACGTAATAGCAGGTGACTCGAACGCGAAACACCAATACTGGAAAAATAACACATGCAATCCAACATTTCTCTTCAATTGGCTGCAAGAGAACGACATAGAGTATAAAGCTTGTCTAAAGAGCACAGATATCCCCTCATTTCCCAGAGGAAACTCATACATAGATATCTGTATAGCGGACTGTAGATTAGAGTTCCACAACATTGACAAAGACGGAAACTTGAGATGTTTACCCTACGATAGCGACCACAATGCGGTATCGATGACGATCTCCAAAGAAAAAGATACTCTTTTTAATCTAGAATAGCAGGACATTTCACATTCTTTAAACTACAGACAAACCGACTGGGACAAATTTCGGAGATTTCTAAATAACTATTGCAGAATAAAGATACCCAGAGATAGAAACCTATCGAACAACGAAATAAACAGTTATCTGGCAGTGATGAACGAAGCTATAAAAAAAGCAATAAACTCAACGGTACCGAAAATAAAACACCGAGACTCAATGGAAGTATACTCGAATGAACGCATAAGAAAAATACAGAAGACAAGAAGCTATCTCATAACGAGAATAAATCGGGCGTACAGGAGGTTCGAATATCATGATAATCCTGAACTTACGATGCTGAAAGACACATTATCGGAGGTTAAACAACAACTAAAACAAGAATACTCAATATCTATAAATAAATATTGGCGAAAGAAAATCCGTGATATTCCAAAAAACGATCCAGAAAATATGTTCCCAATAATAAACCGGATATTTAGACCACGTGGGAAAGCAGCGATCGCGAATCTACAGATACCAGAAAATAATACAGACTTGCTGGAGAGAGCGGGCATCGATATACAAACATTAAGCAAGAACCAATCGAACAACTACATCATAGCCGAACCGAAAGATAAGCTCAATGTAATAGGGGCACATTTTCAAAATATTCATACCCAAAATAGCGAGATGGGTACAGAACGTCTATGTAGACTGATTGAAAGGACAGTAAATAATCTCAAAAATGAAATTGTTGAAGAAGAACGCAATAAGACTACAGTGACAGAGTTCTCGGTGAACATTCATTCCGATAAACCCTCGAACGAAACTTGTAATTACTGCACCAACAAGGGAGAACTAATAAGAATATTCAGAAAGCTAAATAATAAAAAATCAGCAGGCATAGACAACATACCAAACATCGCTCTGAAAAACCTACCGGTAAATATGATTGACCTATACGGAGTGCGCTTTAATAACGCACTGAACAACAAATATTTTCCGGACAGCTGGAAAAAAGCAAAGGTAGTAGCAATACCAAAACCTGGAAAAGACGCTACGGAACAATCGAGCTACAGGCCTATCAGCTTGTTACCGAACATAGGAAAAGTTTTCGAAATTCTCGTTAATAGAGCACTAACTAATTTCTGTAACGAGAACGATATTATACCGGAAAGACAATTTGGTTTCAAACACAGACACTCTACTCTACACGCAGTCAATAAACTCACCTCAGACATCTGCTGGGCACTCAATAATTACGAATGCGTGGGAGCTTGCTTAATAGATCTTGAGAAAGCCTTCGATACAGTATGAACAGACGGACTTATATACAAAATGATCAAGAAAAAATTTCCAGACCATTTGATCAAATTAAAGTACAACATGGTACAAGAAAAAAGTTTCGTGACGACCGACGGTAACGAGATAACAAATACTGAATTCGAAGTGAAGAATGGTCTTAAACAAGGAACAGTCAACTCACCAATACTCTTCAACATCTACAACAGCGACATACTGAGACTTTTTGGTTTTAACTCGAACAATAATAAATCTGCAATGGCATTCGCCGACGATTTGATCATCTATAACAAAGGGAAAAAAGCCACGATTATCCAAGAGCAATTAGAGAAAGCCTTTCACGAAGTATTATTCTACTGTGATTCCAGAAAGCTGAAAATATACACAAGTAAATGCGAAACGATACTATTCAGACCACGACTCGACAAAGCGAACCGAGATGTGAAGAAAAATTGGAAGAGCTTTGGAATCAAAAAAGCAAAAGACTCGGATGATAAAATACCTCACAAAACCACGGTAAAATACCTAGGAGTGTACATAGATATACATTTAACCTATAGATATCATATGTATGAGAAACTTGAGAGAGCAAAGAAAGGATTCCAGAAATTGGGGAGGCTAATGCATAATGCTCATTTAAACCCAAAAATTAAAGTTAACTGCTACCTGACGATAATCCGCCCAATATTGACATATGGAAGCCCGATTTGGTTCAACCAAAATGCGGCAACGATGGAAAAAATCAGGTCATTCGAACGAAAATGTCTACGTGCCTGCCTGGGAAAATATAGAACAGCTGACTCGAACTATCAAAAATACATAAGCAACGAAAAATTATACGATCTAGCAAATACAAGCAGAATAGATACACATATTCTCAAACTGAATGGAGATCATTTCGCCAACACGAGAAAGGTACCTGGCAATAGTCTAATCTCAGCAATAATGTATCCAAATGACTCTTACTTCAAGAAAACGCTAATGACGGGATATATACCACCCGAAGCATTCATTTACCTGGATAAAATTGGATACATCCAGGACAATAATAACGTCCCCATAATATACCACATAAGTAGAAAAGCGAGAAAAACGACAATTGAATATGACCAATTCTTGGACAGCAAAAATCAATCCAACTGCTGAATATACAAAATGACGCTATCTAAGAAAGATCGTAAGGACCAGCATCGGCGGAATGTAAAGAAATACTGGTGGTTAAACGATTGAAGGGAAAAGACAGAATAAATGAACTTCGATACAAACTAGGGATAAAAGTGCATTAAGAAGAATCGACTAGTCTAGTTCAAAGACCGATAAATAAAATTTGTAAATAGTGTATATAAATATACAAATAAGTAAGTTAGGTTAAGTAAAAATAAATGGAACAAGCGAACAGTTTTGAAGCCTTTCTGTTCGATGAATGAAAGAAACGGAACAAAAGCGTAAACGTAAACCTTGTGAACGCTAAATATATATATATATATATATATATATATATATAAGGATCACGGATAGCCGTATATCACTAAGTGTACCATGACTGTTCATGACATTGCGAGCCGCGTAACCGGCCTTTAAGTCTCAACAACAACAAAATTATTATTTTATCTTTTGTTTATTATGAATAAATCAAACAATATTGTACTCTGTGGCTTAAAAAGAAACAAATAAACGTTTTAAAAAAAAAAAAAGTACTAGTTCTCGTCCGATCACTAAAGTCAAGCATCGCTGGGCACGGTTAGTACTTGGATGGGTGACCGCTTGGGAACACCGTGTGCTGTTGACATTCTTCTTTTTTTTTCTATTTTTATTAGAAATATCGTCAAGATGAAACCAAATATAACATATTTTGAAATATAATTTTTTTTCCTAATAATTTATTTATTTTATAAAATATTCTTTGTATATAATTTTATTTTAATACATAATAAAAATATTTTCGTAAATCATATATGAGCAACATTTTTGACGTTAGCTTTATTTGCATATACTCTGCACTATCAATTGATACATATCTACTCAATTTTAATTCATTACTAGTCGCTAAAGTTAAATTTAGCCAGCTTTTTTCATCGCTTTTAATTTTTTAAAATTTAATTAATTTTTTCGGATGAAACAATTTTTAGTTAATCCCATTAATCGTGTAATTCTTAAGGTAGATAATTGTAAATTGCTTTTTGGAAATATTATATTACACTAACAATAAGTATTATATACTAGAATATCGTTGAAAAGTAATAGCAGTTAAATATAAAATTACTAACATTTTTTCGAATTAGGCATAATTATTTCTACTTTAATCAATTTTTTAGCATGTGGTATATTTCCAAATCTAGAACTAATCTTTGTAAACGGCAAATTGGATATCGAGTACTTTAATTACAGCTATATAGGTTGGATCCGAGCTACAATTTTCCAAATAGAAACATCTAATCTACTTTCCTCGTGTCGTGTTTTAAATGTAACAAGTACGACTTCAACAACATCTTTATATTATATCATTTTTTTATATCACATTCACAAAGTACTACAACCACATCTTTTCCATGGATCGCAAGACCCATTGTTTGTACGGCGC
>QUOG01000378.1:0-10265 GCA_010416905.1 Polistes dorsalis
AGTCGGTAATACCGACTTCGTGCTCCTACATTACCGACGCTTATTATTCAACATTTGGTTAATATAACAATTACTATTAGCATTTGCCTTTATTTAAATGATTGTTGCAAATAACATTATTATATATCTTACTTTTCCTTTAATTGAGAATAAACCTTGACAATTATTAATAATTATTAAAATAAGTAATTAACAACATTTACGTAAAGTAATAATGTTAGCTTGCACATAAAATTTCCACAGTCGTAATAAAGGCACACGTGCAAAGAAAGGAGATCTATTAACCTAAGTATAAGGCGCACGTGCAGTTCCGAGAATCTCTGCCTGATAGTAACCTGACACCTTTATCGCTAAAGGCACACGTGCAATGAAAGGAAATCTGTTAGCTCAAGTATAAGGCGCACGTGCAGTTCCGAGAATCTCTGGCTGATAGTAACTTAGCACCTTCCTCTCTTCGGAGAATTCACGCTTGATTGTAACCTATATCTTGTAAACGTAATATAGCACCTACATCTCTTCGGAGAATTCACGCTTGATAGTAACTAATACTTCCTCGCTTCTGAGAATGGTAATCGTCACCACATTCCTTCTCTAAGATTGACGTTTCGAGGAAGGGAGGTTGGTAGTGGAGGAAGCACCTAGCGTGAGTGGGGGTACACCTAGAGCGAGTGGGGGTACCTCCCACTCAACCGTACGGGACTCGACGTGGGGAACTTAGAGACTCCTCTCAGTCAGTCTACCGGCAACCTTTATACTTATAACACATAAACTCTACTCTTAAATTATAAATCTTAAATATTTTGTACTTATACATATTTGCTTGAAAGTCTCTCTTCCAATACGACAACTTCTTCTATAAGACAAGTCTTTTTCAAGATAGTCTTTCTTTATACGTTAACAAACCTCAACAAAAGAGCAGTCTTTTTCAAGATACTCTTCTTTATTATTATTATTATTCAGTTAACTTGGAAGACAGACTTTTTCAATAGTTATTGTAAATTATTAACTAATAATTATTAATTTACTCAATTCATACTTTTGTACAATTATTATATAAGAGTACGTTCTTTTAAATTTATAATACTGCGTTCAGTCTACGCGTCGTTTTTCTTTTATATTGTGAACATAAATTGTGTAATCTCAGTGTATAACTTTGAATATTAACTGCTATTTAGAATATACCTTATTTTACCAAATATCGTGTGTTGTGAATTGGAATTAAACTCCTGTTGGCCAAATCCTCAATTATTACCAGGAAAGTCTATCCAAATTACTGGCGGAATCAACATCTATCAACCATTTCCAACATCTATCAAACAACAGTTGCACCAAGGTAAGTAAAAGATTTTACTTATTTTGGGATTAAGGCTCCTCTAGCCCAGATCCCGAGTAAAGTCCGGCTCCACGGATTGACTCAAAATAGGGCACTCTTCCTAAACCGAGTAAATTCTGAAAAAGATTGACCGGGAAAAGGGAAGATTAAAATTTGTTCTTGCTCCTTTTGACAACCCCTTCTGGGACGTCACAGGAAGTAAAAACTGGTGGCAGCGGTGGGATCGCCAAAACGAGGACCTTTGCTTTATTAGTTGATTAATTCACAATAAAAATCGTGAATTTTGGATAGATTCAAAATATTAAAATTTCGTTATAAAATACAATTTGTTGGATAGCCAAAAAGAAGATTACTTACCTTTTTAATACTTTTTTTGAACAACTCAATAGAAATCAATATATATTTTAAAATCGTACAGATATTAATTTATCGTTTCAAAAAGAAAAAAAAAAATAGAGATAATTTTTAAATCAGAATATTATTAATAAATTTTAAACTCAACCTCACAATAATTATTCTAAAAAAATGGCATCCGAACAAAGACGCGTCAGGTCCGACACACAATTATCCCTCGAAGATTTAGCAGGAATCGAAGGAGGGATTATCGAAAAGGAATTAATGTTAAATAAAAAAATGGACGAAATCGTGCAGTACCAAGAAAAACTTTTTAGATTGCAGACTGATGTAAACAGGCAACAAGAAGAGATAATATCTCAAAGAAAAGATATAGAGTTAAGGGCACGCCAACTTGAACTTAGGGAAAATGAATTTCAGGGATCCTTAAGTACGGACGTTGGCGGGTTTCGTGGCTATCAAAGGATACCAACGCCGGTAGATCAATTTGTCACTCTCTCTCGAACACCAAATATATCGCGACCAAACTCTCCACACCCATCGGTTAGACAAAATCTAAATTCCACTAGAGTAGAACCTAATAACGATCAACAAGCAGAAATAGAATATTTAAGACGCGAATTAGAATCTCTAAGAAGAGCTACTCAAAACTCTCCACCCGCACCCGCATCACGAACGGTGCATACATCCGTGAAATTACGAGAAATAGTAGAAGCCGTGCCTAAATTTGACGGCAACAATATTTCAGTTTCTCAATTTATAAGAGCCTGTAGAAGGGCTCTGGATTCTCTTCCATCCGACTCCACTGACGAAACAGAGATATCTTTAACTAGTTCGCTCGTTTCTAAATTAAGCGGACACGCATACATAGTGGTAGAGGGTCTTAAATTCACGAGAGTTGAACAGTTAATCGAGCTACTTAAAGACTCGTTCTCACCTTTACACAGTTCTAATTATTTTAGAGGACAACTGGCTACAGAATTTAAAAGACCAGAAGAACACGTTTTAGATTACTTTAGTCGGATTAGGGAATTAACACAGTCAATAATAGAGGAAGAATCAAAACTAGTCGGTCGTCTCGAGAGAAGAGTAGAGAGAAAAATAGAGGAGGAAGGTCTCGACGCTTTTATTTGCGGGTTGCCAAGTAATTATCGCACCGCGATTCGTTTCGAAAAACTTACAGACTTCCGTTCAGCATTAATGAGCGTTTTAAGAATCGACAAACAAATTAAAGACGATGAAAAAAGAAACGCTTCTCCTACATCTAGAAACCGCGTAGCTAATATTCGACAAATTAAAGAAAATATAGGTTGCGAGCACTGTCACAAACCTGGTCATAAAGGAAGTGACTGTTTTAGAAAAGCGGTATGCGATTACTGTCAAAAACAAGGCCACACGGAAGGTAAATGTTTTAAAAAGAAACAAGATAATTCGAATAAGTCCGGTCGAACCTCTCCAGATAATTCCACATCTCAAACAAAAACGAAATATAAAAGTCCAAAAAAATGCTCTTATTGTAAGAACTTAGGACATATAATATTTGATTGTCGAAAGTTAAAATATCAAACAGAAAAATGGAATCAGGGAAACGGGGTGAAGGGAACGACGGACGACGCTCGTCGCTCCCCAACACCAAAACAGCGTCCACGAAGTCCGAGTCCGAAAGCGGGCCCGTCGAAGTCAAACACATAAGACAAAATAATATTTGGACGGCTCCACGTGTCACCGCGACTTCTCCGCGATTGAGAGAAGCAGTGACACTTATGATAGACACAGGCGCGGACATTAATCTGATAAAAATAAAAAACTTAACTAAAAAGACAATTATAAACACACAAAGAATAGTGCAACTAACGGGTATCTCTCACGATACACAAAAAACATTAGGTACTGTCGAACTAATTATTTTCGGAGAGAAAACCACATTTCACGCTGTAGACAATCACTTCCCTATTTCTACGGATGGAATATTAGGCAACGAGTTCCTTCGTTCTATTCCGACCAATATTGACTATATCAGGGAAGTGCTTATAGTAAAAGATAGGGAAATTCCATTTACTGTCAGTGACAAGGTTAGTATTCCACCTAGAACTTCAAAGGTGATTTTCTGTCACGTTATAAACGCCGATGTTAAAGACGGTTATATTCCGCGAATACAGCTTCCAAAGGGAGTTTATGCCGGCGAAGCACTTGTAGAAAACGTAGATGGAAAAGCCTATTTCAGACTCATTAATACAACTTCGAGATTTGTTTCACTACAAATTCCAAAATTGGAACTTTTGGCATATAATATAGGAACTCTTCCGAATTTAACATGTGATTCCTATAAATCCACATCCGAAGTTGAAAATTTAAACGAATGCTTGCACACTCTTTATAATATCTCCGAATCCCCTTTCGCTGATCCAACTAAAACAAGTGAAAATCAAGAATCTCCCAAACCTCCAACCTTCTCCAGACCAGACTCTGTTAGAGCACTCCTTCGCCTCGATCATTTAAATACGGAAGAGGCAGAATCTGTTTCCAAATTACTAGACAAAAACGCAGATATTTTTCATCTTCCTGGCGAACCACTTGGTTGCACCGATCTTTTACAACATCGAATAATTACTACCGATGACATTCCGGTGCACACCAGACAATACAGATTTCCGCCAATACATAAGGAAGAAGTAAAGAAACAAACCTCGGAGTTGCTCAACGATGGCATAATAAGACCATCTCTTTCACCCTATAATTCACCTATTTGGATAGTTCCGAAAAAGTCAGACTCGAAAGGTAACCCAAAGTGGCGGATGGTGATCGATTATAGGAATCTTAACGAAAAAACGGTAGGAGATGCGTACCCTATACCAAATATTACGGAGATACTTGACCAACTCGGCGCGGCAAAATATTTTTCTACTTTTGATCTGAAATCCGGATTTCACCAAATTGAAATGCATCCGGATGACCGCGCTAAGACAGCTTTTTCGACCCCGCATGGTCATTATGAATTTAATAGAATGCCATTTGGTTTAAAAAACGCTCCAGCAACCTTTCAGAGGTTAATGGACCATGTCTTGACCGGTTTACAGGGCGAAGAAATGTTTGTATATTTGGATGACGTGGTTCTTTACGCGAGATCACTCGGTGAGCATCAGACAAAATTTAATAAACTCGCGCATTGCCTTCGTATGGCAAATCTAAAATTGCAGCCCGATAAATGTGAATTCCTAAGACGAGAAGTAGCTTATTTGGGCCATATTATAGGAGAAAACGGCGTAAAGCCTGATCCAAAAAAATTAGAAGCAGTAAAAAAATTTCCACGTCCAAACAACATTAAATCAATTCGCCAATTCTTAGGTCTTGCTGGATATTATAGAAGATTTATACCGGCTTTCTCAAAAGTAGCAAAACCACTAACAGATTTACTAAAAAAGGAGGCTTTATTCAGATGGGAATCCTCCCAGGAAAACGCATTTTGCTCACTGCGTGATGCCTTGTGCAAGGAACCAATTCTACAATATCCAAATTTCTCCTTGCCTTTTAACGTCACAACGGACGCATCCGGTTATGCAATCGGCGCCGTGTTGAGTCAAGGCCCCGTCGGTAAGGATTTACCCATCTCCTATTGCTCGCGAATTCTAAATAAAGCTGAAATGAATTATTCCACTATTGAAAGAGAGTTATTAGCAATAGTTTTCGCTACAAATTATTTTAGGCCATATTTGTACGGTCGAGAGTTCACCCTCATAACTGATCACAAACCACTAGTTTGGCTAAAGTCGGTAAAAGACCCGACATCAAGATTAGTAAAGTGGAGTCTGAAATTGGCTGAGTATACGTTCAAAATTATTTATAAACCAGGAACTGCGAATGCTAACGCTGACGCTCTATCACGGAATCCCACAGAAACTAAAAAGGTATTTCCTATAAACACATACGATTCCGACGAGAGTATTGTTCATTTTGAAACCAAGGACACGATGACAAGTGACGAGGACAGTGACCCCGACGCGACAGCTGACGGCACGAATGACCTCGACAACACGTCACGATCAGCAACACAAACACTAGAGGACGATAACACAGACGTCGAAAGCTCTAGTGACTACGAACGACTATACTCTCCACATGTACAGACAAAAGTAAGCAATAATATAATAATGATAACAAAAAATGTAGGAGTCTCACGAGACTCTCTACAATTAAGGAATGACAATATTGTAATTTTCACCGATTTAAACGGCACGCCATGCGATACTGGTGCTAAACTATTAGAACAAACAAAACTTATTCCACACGTAAAAGATTTAACTTTAGCTCGTGCCAAAATAACCAACATAGGAAAAAATAAATTAATAATTATTCCTATCAAAGAAAACATCGCAAACAGCACAAAATTAGAAACGATAAACGAGGCAATTGGCTCCTTACTCTCGGTAGTACGAGAACTTGATTTAAAATCCGTTAGCATCGCCAAGACACAGTGCTTGGACGGTATATTATGGCCTCGGATTCAAAAGAAATTATGTAACACGTTCGAATCAGAAAATTGCTATATCACTATCTGTCTAAACCAAATCTTAGTTCCTAAGTTAGAACAGCGGGAGGACATCCTTGCCGAATGCCACTCCTCGCCTATTGGTGGGCACAAAGGCGTCACAAAAACGTATAATAAAATTCGACATAAATATCATTGGCCAAATTTGAAAAAGGACATTAGTGATTTTATTAAAAATTGTACAAGTTGTCAGTTAAAGAAATTAGTAAGAGTAAAGTCCAAGGAACCAATGATACTTACCGATACGCCAGGAGCGGCATTCGACAAAATATCCATGGACATAGTCGGGCCACTCCCTGAAACGAAATCAGGAAATAAATATATTCTTACAATACAAGACGCACTTACTAAATACTTTATTGCCACACCATTAAAAACAACTACGTCCATAGATATTGCCGAGGGTTTAGTCCATAATGTTTGCAATGTTTTCGGAGCACCACGATCCATATTGACCGACCAAGGAACGAACTTTACTAGTTCACTTTTAAAAGCAATAGCCAAACAATATAATTTGAAACAAATAAGAACTACGGCTTTCCATCCTCAGTCAAATGGATCACTAGAAAGATCTCATATTGTATTAATAGAATATCTAAAACATTACATAAACAAAAGGAGCGAGTGGGATAAATGGTTAACACACGCCATGTTCGCATATAACACCAGTACGCACGAGGGAACCAGGTTTACCCCTCATGAATTAATATTTGCAAAACAAGCTAATATACCTTCTGCAGACGTACATACTAATGAAGCTTTAGACAACACATATTTAGAATATTATTTAGACTTGGTTAATAAGATTAAAACGTCTCAGAACATTGCAAGACAAAACCTGGTGGGAGCTAAAATTAGATCAAAATTTTACTACGATCGAAATGCTCGAGGTCAGAACCTAAAAGTTGGCCAATACATATATCTTTTAAAAGAACCAACGACAAAACTTGGCAGTCAATACACTGGCCCCCACCAGATTCTAGAACTGCTACCTAATAACAATATTAAGATTAATTATAAGAATAAAGGTAGAATCGTTCATAAGGATAAGGTCAAGATTGCTAAAAACAAATAAAATAAATATCTTTTAGTTTACGTATAAAAATGAAGACGATACTGGGTTTCCTTGTTATTTACTACATCACCGTCGCATCCGCATTACTTGGCTACGACTGCGGAGGCACAGCGGCAAACATCACCACGGTCTCACTACTGGAGACAGGAGAATGCGACCTCCCAAACACAACTGTCAACAAAACGAAGACACGCGTTCAATTGCTACAGCTAATAGACTATGATAATACCATGGTGTTTCAGTGTAGGGTAGAGATTGACAGAACAATATATTACTGCGGGATGAGTTCGCACATCTCAGCTGTGCATAATGGTCGACGAGTGTACTTGATTGAAATCTCACGCGAAGTGTGTAGTTCAATTATCAAAACGGGAACACTTTCATTAAATTCTTTCACCCAAATAAGTGGTCTTCAAATTAATACAACTAACTTTCGGAGTGTAACACTGGCGGGTTCAATCGGCATCGATGGCAGGTGCCAAGGAGCGCAATATTCCGACGCCGACGGAACGTGGGAAAGTGTGGTGGTTCAAGGGGTAGTGCGTACGAATATAAGAACTTATACGGGAACAGTTAAAATAAAAGATAATTCTATTTCATTAAGAGGACATATACAATGTTCTTTTTCGGAAGAGACTTGCTTCACCGACGAAAACGGGAATGCTTTCTGGACCGTCATTCCAAGATCTACATGCCATTTCGAAATGTATTCTGCGCTATACGAGGGAGAAGCGGTTAAAATGACTGCACTTGACAGCGATTCACACATTTACGCAGTGACTGAGGGCGAGACAACATTCGCGTTAATGGGGAAACAGGAGGAAAACTTATGCGGATACAAACTAATAAAAACCGAGCATCCCAAATTATTCATCCTGGAAACTGGACGAGATAAGACATTCACATCAAAAACAAAACTATCAACTAACAATATGGATCTATTTACTTATGTAAATTCTAAATTCGTTTACGTAGAAAAACACCATCAAAATCAACTAGAAAACTTATATAATAATGTCTTACAACAAAGATGCAAATTAGAGAAAGAAGTTATCAAGAACGCACTCGCACTAGCGGTAATGCTCCCTGACGTTTTTGCTGTAACGATCATGAAAAGCCCAGGATACATGGCAGTCATTGGTGGAGAAGTTGCGCACATCATCAAATGCACCCCTGTTCCAGTAAAAATTAGACACACCGACAGCTGCTTCCGAGAACTTCCGGTAACATACCAAAATACGAGTATGTTCCTAAAGCCTAAATCTAGGATTTTGGTAAGCAGAGGCACGCAGGAGCCCTGCAATACCTTACTCCCGCACGAATACTTCGTCGAAGGCGTCTGGTACCAATTACTGCCAAGGCCAACGTACGTTAAAGAACCACACATAATAGAACCACAAACCACATCAAATTGGAAGTACACCGATGCGGGCTCTCTCGCAACAAGCGGTATTTATTCCCAAGCGGACCTGGAAAGCCTACGGGACCATGTCATGTTTCCAATAGAACAACCATCAATAATGAACCATATCGCAAGAGGAGCCGCCGGACAGAAAATAAATTCGGAAACATTAAATTTTGTGAACCTTGTGAGTGAAAGTGAGATGCAAAAACTAACTGAAAAAGTTACTACACGTATGTGGAATGGACTGTTAAAGTTCGGAACCGTCAGTGCAGCAATATTAGGAATAGTTTTTATTTTTAAACTATTAAAATTAGTAATCGATTCGATTTTGCGTGGTTATGCTTTGCATACGGTGTATGGGTGGAGCATGCACCTTCTTGGCGCTATTTGGGGATCATTGACGAACCTTTTATTACATCTGAAAAGCAGAAACGAGCGTCAAGGTACACCAAAAGAAGTAAAAGAAATAGAACTAAGAGAAATCGTATCGGAACCAACAGAAGTTCAAATCACAAACGACTCGCAACCTCAAAGTACGGGTAAGCACGTACGCTTTAATTTAGAAGACGATCTCCCCAGCGGTTTCGATCCATTACGAAGCACCAGAAAATAGTTTTCTGATTGCTTCTTCTTTAGGGGGGGAGGTGTCACGTCCTAGTGACAATTCGATATACCGAAACGTACTATTAAATGGTTGTGATTTGTCCTCCTGTCATATATACGAAAATTTTTAAAATTTTAATTTTCGTCACTTACATATTTTTATATTTTGTCACTTACATATTTTTATTTGCATTTGCGCGTAGTTACAAAACGATTACTAAAATAATTTACCTTTTGTATAACCAATAACCGTAAAATAATTAACCTTACATTATATTTACTGTAAATTATATTTGTATTAAGCACTCTTATGAACGACCATCGATAATTATCACTTTAGACAACATACGGTAATAATAAAACATATGTCAATTGTCGTTCATAAGGAAACCTGCCTTACCGACAACCGAAGTCGGTAAGCAGTCTTCTGATAAGTGGAAGTCGGTAATACCGACTTCGTGCTCCTACATTACCGACGCTTATTATTCAACATTTGGTTAATATAACAATTACTATTAGCATTTGCCTTTATTTAAATGATTGTTGCAAATAACATTATTATATATCTTACTTTTCCTTTAATTGAGAATAAACCTTGACAATTATTAATAATTATTAAAATAAGTAATTAACAACATTTACGTAAAGTAATAATGTTAGCTTGCACATAAAATTTCCACAGTCGTAATAAAGGCACACGTGCAAAGAAAGGAGATCTATTAACCTAAGTATAAGGCGCACGTGCAGTTCCGAGAATCTCTGCCTGATAGTAACCTGACACCTTTATCGCTAAAGGCACACGTGCAATGAAAGGAAATCTGTTAGCTCAAGTATAAGGCGCACGTGCAGTTCCGAGAATCTCTGGCTGATAGTAACTTAGCACCTTCCTCTCTTCGGAGAATTCACGCTTGATTGTAACCTATATCTTGTAAACGTAATATAGCACCTA
>QUOG01000379.1:0-10244 GCA_010416905.1 Polistes dorsalis
TTCTTCAGTGATGAATGCACGATGGGTATCCTACCCTTAGGATGACGATGAGCACACGTTTAAACCGAATAGAAGAAACTTACGGAGTTTCTTTACCCGAAAAAACGAAACTTTTACATACGGCGTACAACACTGATTCTACTTTCCGATTCTTTTATATTTTATTTTATCGATGCAACACACGAGTACTTCATTGCCTACGCGTTCGATTGCAATGATGTTCTGAAACAGAAAAAAAAAAGAACAATTAATATCATCGTTATAATAAAAAACCATTAAAGTTATCATAGAAATGTTTGATACTAAAATATACTTACTTTTAGTCTTCATTGATGACTGCAGGATGGGTATCCTACCCTTAGGATGACGATGAATAAAATAAAATTAAAGAAAAAATCTGAAAAGCTGAAACATACTAAAGATTATATTATAATACAATATTCCCTGTGAATCATTCCTGAAGGCATTGCACACTTTCAAAGATATTTTATCATAAAGAATTAAAATTATTAAAAATAAAAGTTAAACAATATTTATGGAATTTATCAAAGTATGCAACTATTTGTTTATAGTGCTTGCTTTGTACTTCAATATACAAACCCAAGCAATATCAGTTGCCTAAATCTCATTAGTTGCATTAAATTGCATATAAAATATAAAATATTATTATTAATTATTAATAAAAATCTTTAAAAAAGTCTAAAGAAGACAATAACTGTAGTAGTAAACTCAATAAAGAATAACCTAACAAGTGTATCAATTGTTATACTGTCTAATGCTATAATAAACTTTTTAAACGATTAATTCAATAATGATGAGATTAGAAATAAAATCAATAAATAGTTTAATACGTCACGTTCGTTAGATCTTTACTCGATGAAGGACGGAAGGGGAATGAGATACGTTACTGCTTATCCTTGAGAGTGTCTAACGTTCGGTGCTCAGCTGTTTACGTTTTGCTTTCGGCGGTTATTCTTCTGTTTTCACCTCGAGAAATTCCTACAAATGTACATACACATTCATAATTGTCTGTAGGTGAATGTTTTGTTTACTACTCTCGCTCCCTCTCACACTCTCGTTCACATTCTTTCTATACATTTCTATATGTCACATAGCTTAAAAAAAGAAGAACGCTTACCTCGATGAATATGAAGATAAAAAAAGAAGTAAACACAATTGTTTGACTGAGTATATGTATTTCTGCTGGACTTTCCTAATGCTCCGAAATCTAAAAAAGTATAAAATAAAATAAAATTACATTAGTACAATATGAAGAAAATCAAATATATGAGTGTATGTGTACGAGGGTTAACCTATACTTATGTATATATGCCTGTATGTGTGTGTATGTGATAAAAGTCAAATTTAACACGAAATACGCGATCTTTGAATACATAATTACGTAAAATAATTAATTAGAGCATCATTAGAGATGGTAGTAATTATTGATACCATGAAAAAAGTTGGAAATTAGAGGAAATATTAAGTAACATTGGTGAGATTTGGCGCGAAACCGACATACACCGATGATTATATTTTCACAGATGTCTTTCGAACTTTTTAATATTTCGTTTTGAAAACACTCACGTATGAAAATCTTGTGTGTAGCTATCGTTTGATATATAATAGGAAAGTGTAAAATACTTTTTAATTACCTGAGATTAACGGGACGACATGGTATACGTGCGATCTCCAGCACCGACGCCGCGGAAAAGAAAGAAAGAAAATTAGCAAAGTGCCCTGATTGGCTGTTAATTATTTACTCGTAAAATGACCAATTATAAATTCCGAATAACCAATAAAAATGTATTTCACGCACCAAGCTTGCCCCGTCACACGTACCTGCTGTAGCTCGCCTTTCTTCATGACCACGCTAGTCAAGCTTGATATGATAATTTATTTATTAAATAAATAAAAAATTTATTCTATTTTTCTATATTTAAGGTACACGTATCTTGTTAATATTTAAAAAATAACGAAAAGAATAAAGACAATATGCACTATAAACCTTATAACACCAAACAGAAAATTACGCATAATTTATTTATTAAATAAATCAAAAATCCATTTTATTATTATTTATAATTATAACTATTTATAATTACTATTATATATATTCAATTAATAATTATTATTATCCAATTTTTTTTTCTATTAGGTGTATACGTTCCTTGTTAATATTTAAAAAATTACGAGTAAAATAAAGACAATATAGACTAAAAACTTTATCAGATCGCAACGTTCTGATTTAAACATACCTTCAATTTTTATGTAATTGTTTAAACTAATATACATTTGTTTTAACGTCCCTGTGCAATGATGACTTTGGATAATAAAATTTTTATCCAGAAAAATATCACATTAAAATTATTTTATATTCAAAGTATGTTAATAAGTATGAAATGTTTAAACCAGTCCATATGTGTTTAAGCAACCTGAAATATAAGTAGAGTGTCTTAGAATATTAAAATAATTGTTAAATAATCGATAGGAATGTTTATTGTTGTCTAAAAGATCGGAATACATGATCTATGTACCGTCCCCTTCGAAATCCACCGTTGAAATGAGACGTTGTCCTCTATGAAAGTACTTTTATTAAATGTTGTTTATAAGACCTTCCAAACGATGCGCATGTGTATAAAGGGTGTCATACATCTAATACATAATCTTTAAGATTGAAACGTTATGATTTTCGTATTTTTATCTATTTTAAGTAATTATTATAATGCTCCTGCGCAGTGATGACTTGAAGGGTAAAATTTAGCTGCAATATAAGAAAAGTGCATTAGTGCATTAAAATAATTGTTAATGTATACGTAATGTACACGTATATGGAAATAAAAAAAAGAAAGTACATTTCTCTAAACAATTATACAACCAATATATTCAAACAATTAATAAACAATATACTAATTAAAAATGTGAATTATTAAAGTTTACCATTATAATAGAAGAAAGCTGAGGTGTTTGCTTGTTTAAATACTAAAACATATTGCCTGGATTCATTTTAAAGTCTTGGAAACTCTTCTTTAATGTATGTACTTGATACATAAAACGATAAAAAAGCCTAATTGATGCTGTGTAATTCCAAATCTTCAAATGTTTGCAAATCTGAAAATCATAAGATTGTATTAGTAAAGTATCAAGTTATCCTTGCTAATATTTAAAAACTAATGTGTAGAATAAAGACAATATACACTAAAAACTTTATCACTTTGCACAGAAAAACACACAAAAGTTATTTATTTAATAAATCAAAAATAAATTTTATTTTCCTATTAAGTGTACACGTTCCTTTATAATATTTAAAAAATAAGGAATAAAATAAACAGGTTATACACTAAAAACCGCACAGAAAAACACAATCGTATAGAAATGAAACATCGTTATAGAAATCTTTAAAACAATTGACAGAAAGCACTATAGCCATCCTTCAAGAATTAAAATAACAAGAATTTTTTCATATCAATACAGAATATGGGAATTTATACTTTCATAGTTGGCATGAGAGATGTCAATTGTTTTGTTTCAATTTATTTTAATTCTTTAAGGATGGCTACAGTGGCTTATGTCAATTGTTTTAAAGATTTCTATAACGATGTTTAATTTCTATACGATTGTGTTTTCCTGTGGTATGCGATGTCAATTGTTTTAAAAATATCTGCAACAAGGTTTCTTTTCTATACGATTCTGTTTTTTTGTGTAATGTGACAAAGTTTTTAGTGTATAATGTCTTTATTCGACACGTTATTTTTCAAATATTAACAAAGAACGTTTTACAAGTATACAAAAAACTCATAAATTTAATTTTCTTTATATTATACCAATGTAATATTACTTTATACTTTTTTTAGGTTTCCAAACATTGGTAGAATACAGCATGAATACATATACTCATTGTCAGTACAATAATTGTTTTTATTTTTTTATATTGATATCAGTGTGGTAAGTTTATGTCTTTTCTTTTATAACATAAAGAATAGTAATATAAAAAGTATGAGAAGGAGAAAGAGAGAGAGAGAGAGAGTGATATCTTAAACAAATATCATACATAGATATATGTAGACTCGTTCAGTTTGCTTGATACTTTACTAATACAAACTTATGATTTTCAGATTTGCAAACATTTGAAGATTTGGAATTACACAGCATCTATTAGGCTTACTTATTGTCTTAAGTATCAAGTACATACATAAAAGAAGAACCTACAAGATTGTAAAATGAATCCAGCCAATTTTTTTATGGTATTCAAACGAACAAACACGTCAGCTTTCTTCCATCATAATGGTAAACTATAATAATTCACATTTTTAATTAGTATATTGTTTATTAATTGTTTGAATATATTGGTTATATAATTGTTTATAGAAATGTTCTTTCTTTTTTCATTTCCATATACGTGTACATTACGTATACATTAACAATTATTTTAATGCACCAATGCATTTTTCTTATATTGCAGCTAAATTTTACCCTCCAAGTCATCACTGCGCAGGAGCACTAAAATAATTACACAAAAATTAAAAGAATACTAAAATAAGAACGTTATAATCTTAAATTTTATTCATTAGATGGATTATTCCTTTTACACACATGCGTAACGTTCGGAGAAAGTCACATAAACAACATTTAATAAAAGTACTTTCATAGAGGACAACGTCTCATTTCAACGGTGGATTTCGAAGAGGACGGTACATAGATCATATATTCCGAGTTTTTAGACAACAATAGACATTCCTATCGATTATTTAACAATTATTTTAATATTCTAATACACTTCACTTATATTTCAGGTTGCTTAAACACATATGTACTGGCTTAAACATTACATACTTATTAACATACTTTGAATATAAAATAATTTTAATATAATATTTTTGTGGATGAAAATTTTATTATCCAAAGTCATCATTGCACAGGGATGTTGAAACAAATGTATATTAGTTTAAACAATTACATAAAAATTGAAGGAATGTTTAAATCAGAACGTTGCAATGTGATTAAGTTTTTAGTATATATTGTCTTTATTTTACTCGTAATTTTTTAAATATTACCAAGGAACGTATACACCTAATAGAAAAATAAATTAGATAACAATAATTATTAATTGGATTATTAATTAGATAATTATAATAATTCAAAAAAAATGGATATTTAATTTATGTAATAAATAAATTATGTATGTTTTTCTGTGCGGTGTGATAAGGTTTATAGTGCATATTGTCTTTATTCTTTTCGTTATTTTTTAAATATTACCAAGATTCGTGTACCTTAAATAGTAAAATAGAATAAATTTTTTGTTTGTTTAATAAATAAATTATCATATCTAGCTTGACTAGCATGGTCATGAAGAAAGCCGAGTTACGTACGTGTGACGAGGCAAGCTTGGAGCGTGAAATACATTTCTATATGGTAATTTGGAATTTCTGATTGGTCACTTATGAAATAAGTGAACCAATCAATTTTTGAAATAATTATCAGCCAATCAGGGCTCTTTGCTGATCATTCTTCTTTCTTTTCGCGGTGTCGGTGCTGGAGATCGCACGGATACTACGTCCTCCCGTTAATCTCAGGTAATTAAAAAATATTTTCTAACGTAAATAATCTTCTTACATACTAATAGATTCTTCTAGCAAATGACTTCCAAATGATATAATCGAAAGATTTCGATAGTGTCGAGGATAAAAAATATATACGTAGAAAAACATTCCATTTACATTGGTATGCATTTTTCTACGCAATCATATATATATATATCTTGTTTTACAGCATCATTTCTGTAGATATCGACTTATAATGTTCAATTTTGATTGTTTGGATTAATAAAGTTATATATTTCGACAATTGTTATATTCCTATATCCTATTTTTAACTATTCGATATTTTTCTATGATAGATGGAAAAAACGCAAAATTCTGAAGCAGCCATGATGTCGTCTCAGATGTCGCTTCGTTTCTTTGCGGCTACGTCACAGAGACGACCACCATTTTGTATACCTGTCATCTCGTTTAACTCAGGTAATTGAAAAGTATTTTACACCTTCCTATTATATATCAAACGATAGCTACACACAAGATTTTCATACGTGAGTGTTTTCAAAACGAAATATTGAAAAGTTCGATAGATATCTGTGAGAATGTAACATCGATATATCTCGACGTGCCGCCAAATCTCACCAATGTTACTTAACAATATTTCTTCTAATTTCCAGTTTTTTTTCATGGTATCGATAATTATTACAATCTCTAATGATGCTCTAATTAATTATTTTTCATAATTATGTATTCAAAGATCGTATTTCGTATTAAACTCGATTCCTGTCACATACACACACATACAGGCATATATGCATAAGTATAGGTAGCTCGTACACATACACTCATATATTTGATTTTCTTTATGTTTACTAATGTAATCTTTTTTTTTCCTTTTTTAGGTACCTAGCATTAGAAGAGTCCAGCAGGAATACATATATCCAGTCTAACAATTGTGTTTACTCTTTTTTATCTTCATATTCATCGAGGTAAGCGTTATTCTTTTTTTTAAACCATACAGAAATGTATACAAAGAGTGAGAATAAAAGTGAGAGAGAGAGAGAGAGAGAAAGAGAGAGAGAGAGAAAATAAGAAAACAAAATATTCTATCTACGGGCAATAACGAATGTGTACATATTTTCCAGGAATTTCTCGAAGTGAGAACAGAAGAAACGAAGACAGCCGAAAACAAAACGAAGACATCCGAACGTTCGACATGAAGGACGCGGTTACGTGATCATTCCTGATCAGTCCTTCAACGAGCTAAGATCTAACGAGCGTGACGTATTAAACTATTATATATATAACGTTATCGATTTTTATTAACAATTTTTACTGATATTAAATACTTTATATGTAATTTTATACAAGTAGTGAGATAAAGGCAATTAATATTGCTTGAATTTATATTGATTCTTTATGATAAAATATCTTTAAAAGTGTGCAATGCTTTCAGGAATGATTCACAGGATATATTGTTCTATAATCTTTTTAGTATGTTTCAGCTTTTCAGAGTTTTATTTAATTTTATTTTATTCATCGTCATCCTAAGGGTAGGATACCTATCCTGCAGTCATCAATGAAGACTAAAAGTAAGTATATTTTAGTATCAAACATTTCTATGATAACTTTAATGGTTTTTTATTATAACGATGATATTAATTGTTCTTTTTTTTTTCTGTTTCAGAACATCATTGCAATCGAACGCGTAGGCAATGAAGTACTCGTGTGTTGCATCGATAAAATAAAATATAAAAGAATCGGAAAGTAGAATCAGTGTTGTACGCCGTATGTAAAAGTTTCGTTTTTTCGGGTAAAGAAACTCCGTAAGTTTCTTCTATTCGGTTTAAACGTGTGCTCATCGTCATCCTAAGGGTAGGATACCCATCGTGCATTCATCACTGAAGAATAAATGTAAGTCAATTTTTTTATAAAACATTTTCTCAATAATTATAATAATGTTTTTATATCAATGGTCTATATAATCTTGTTTTTATTTTTGTTTCAGATCATCGTTGGAATAGTGTTACAATTTATTAATTAAATTCATTTGGAAATTCGTTTAACACTAGATTTTTTCATTGTTGTTTCATTTACTATTTTTTAAAAACTTATAAAAATTGTTTGCATGAAGAAATGTGTAGAGAGGAGGAATTAATATTTACATATATTTCATTATAGTATTAAAAATCAACGTATATTTTAAAAAAATAATATTAAAATTTTATATATATGTAGCATATGTAGCAAAAAAATTTGATATGAGTCAAATTGGTTTATTGTTAGTCCATTAATCTAGCGTTAATTGAATTAACTGCATGTAATGCAGTTGTAGAATCAGTGTTGGTGCATTGTCATCGTCATCGTCATCCTAAGGGTAGGAGACCCATCGTGCATTCATCGATGGAGATACAAAGTGAGTATATTTTTGTATTTAATAATTCAACAAACATTTTAATTGTTTTTAGTAATAGTAATGATATTAATAGTATTGTTTTTTATTTCTGTTTCAGATTGCAATCGTGCGCGAAGCAATATACGGGAGTGTTGCAATCGATTAAATATAATTAAAATCACGGATTAGAAGCACGTTCGTTCGCTCATTTCAATTCGTTCGTGTTACGCGATTGTATTAGAAATTATTCATATTAAATTAACTGCGACCAAAGCAGTAATTGCATTAGAGTTTGTTCGAGTAAAGTTATATTTTTATCTTTAAACAGTCGCACAGACTGTTCGCGTATTAGAATCAGTGCATCAATGAAGATTTTTTTACTTGCATTGATTGTGTGCAAAGCAGTCTTTGGAAGCAGTTGTAGAATCAGTGATCGGGCGTATAATAAATTAATATCATACGCGAATTAGAGCCAGTGTTGTTCGTCGTATAATAAAATTTCGGTTTCGCGATAAGAAATTCATCTATAGTTTCTTATTTTCGTCAATAACACGTTATTAGATTCACGCGAGATGCATCACCATGGTACCACTGAGCTGCATCCCATTGGAATGCATTGTAAGTATTCATTTTAATTTACATTTTATTCGATTTCTTTTTTATACGATTTTGGATTGTATTGCAGATAACTTATCGTTATATTTTATTTTATGTTACAGATAAGACGATGGATTTTCTTCCTTTTCAATATGGATATTGAATGGATTCTTCGATGGATCTTCGATGAATCTTCGATGGGTCTTCGATGCATCTTCTATGGGTTCTTCAATAGCATACCGTTGAACTTTCTGATTGTTAGACTGCTATACTTGCTACGAAGTAGGAGTGTTTTGGAGCCATCGTAGAACTTCTTACACAGTGAGTATAAAAATTTAAAGTCCCTCCGGTGCTCAATCATGCCGAGGATGAAAGGTCCTAATCGGCACGAGTTACTGGTTGTAATTATTCCAATAAATTATTGACGAGCACATGAGTAATTTCTTTTTAGAAGTTACTCATGAAAATTGTATATTTTATTGTATATTGTATTGTATGTTTTATGATATTAGTTCAGGATAGGTTTTCTTGTCTCATCGGTTACATTCATTTAATTAATAATGCAATTAATTAATGCATTTCCTTTTTTATTATGTGTTTTGTTCGCGTTTAGTAATGGTGAAATCGAACATTAATTTACTCGTTTTCTTCCAGAAAAGCATGTAACAAATGTCTTACATGCATTGCTTCGTATTTAGTTTATCTAATCGCGATTAATTTTAATATATATACTTTTAATAATATATTAATTATACTTTAATTAATATACTTTTCTATATTATAAATAAATGAGCAAGAAGACAAACTCATTCGCGACGGATAGATTCTAGCAGTTAAGTGGTGGCTCAAAGACCAGTTCTTTTATTAGAACTGCCAACTTAATGAAAGGAGTCGTCCGAGGTTTTTTTTATATATTAATTAAAAGATATTAAAAGTTATATTAAAATATATTAAAAGTTTTTATTTATCAAATAAATTGTAGAGTCCTTAGCCGCTTAGATGAATTTTTATAAAAATGTATTTATGCATTATGTATTTATGTGTTTTTAATCATATTTTTTAGATTAGGATTTTCAGCTTCTAATATACTAATCTCCCGTTTCTCCCCCCTGTACTTTCTGCGTTCTCATTTATGCGTGTGCCCAGGTGCTACTCGTATGGGTGAGAAACGGTTAGTATAGGTTTAGTTTTAAGTTTTTCCCCTATTGGCGGCTGTCATTGAGCTAGTGGTTGCACGATGTACTTTACACCTATGTGTGCGTATTAGGTAGAGTGTTTTGTACATCGTTTCGCGATAGTTTTTAATTAATGCATTATTCAATACTCGAAGTAATACTTGTAAAATCATTTATCGTGTGAAAAATACGAATATTTGTGTTTTTATATTTATATTAAATTTTTCTGATTTTTTTTGTAATATATAAAATCGTTTTGAATAGTAGAGTTACCGCATTTATTTGTGGAAGCTTTGATATACTCGTATATTACTAGTATGCATATATACTAGTATGTACTAGTATTTTGGATTTAGACATATTTGCAATAATCATTAGCCTTGGCAGTCGATTACAGCAAAAAGTACGTATACCCATTAGCATATAAGTTTAGAACGTGGTTGAACTAGGGTGTCGGAGGTGCCCCGGGGCATGCTCTCTAGTTTAGGCTTTTGCACCCTGGTGGTATGTGAGAGAATCGTGGAGTGAGTGGGTGGGTATGTA
>QUOG01000381.1:0-10200 GCA_010416905.1 Polistes dorsalis
AAGAAAATAAAAATGGATTTATGAATCGCTTAAGACAGGCTCAGCGGAGCGATAGTGATGTACAAAAAATAATAGATTTAACTAAAGACGGAAAAATTAAAGAATACGAAATGCGAGGAGATTTGTTGTTCAAAGAAGTTGATGATTATTTTAAATTAGTAGTTCCGAAACAGATGTGTTTACAAATAATTCGTCAAGCGCATGAGGTTGGTCATTTTTCTGTAAGTAAAACAGAGACATTAATTCGAAAAGATTATTGGATTACAAATGTTAAAATGAAAATAGAAAATGTTATTCGAAACTGTGTTGCGTGTATATTAGCCGAAAGTAAACAAGGTAGGAAAGAAGGATATCTGAATCCCATAGATAAAGGGAAAGTGCCCCTTGATACCTATCACATAGACCATCTAGGACCGCTGCCTTTTACAAAGAAGAGTTATTGACATATATTTGTAGTTGTAGATGCTTTCTCAAAGTTTACCTGGCTTTATTCAACAAAAAGTACTAGTTCGTCTGAAGTAGTAACGAGACTGCGAAAACAAGCTGCGATTTTTGGCAACCCACGACGTATTATTTCCGACAGAGGAACTGCGTTTACCTCTGCCGAATTTAAAAACTATTGCACCGAAGAACGCATTGTACATTCTCTTATTACGACTGGTGTGCCGAGAGCAAACGGACAAGTAGAGCGTGTTAACCGAACATTAATACCACTGTTAACAAAATTATCTGATACATCGAAAGAAGAATGGTATAAATATTTAGATACGGCTCAACAGTTTTTGAATATAACTTTACATAGGAGTATTGGTATGTCTCCATTTCAATTATTGTTCGGAACAAAACCCCGTTTTAAAGAAGATTTGCAGATAAAAGAAATGATAGAATCAGAATTTATTAGTATGTTTGAGGATGAGCGTAATGAACTACGAGAGCGTGCGAAAGAAAGTATTAGTAAAGTACAGAGGGAAAATCGCAAAACGTTTAATAAAAAAAGAGTCGAAGCTAAGGTTTATCGCGACGGAGATTTGGTTGCAATAAAGCGTATGCAACAAGGACCAGGCCTGAAGTTAGCGAATAAGTTTTTAGGACCGTATACGATAATAAAATAACAATCGTTATTTAGTACGAAGAGTTGGAGAGCATGAAGGTCCGTTGCAAACATCCACAGCAGCCGATTATATGAAACCGTGGATTAGTGAAGAAAGCGATATGTCTGACAGTGAGAGTGAGAGTGATATATCCGATAACGAGCGTGTGTGTGAAAATTTCAATGTAGTATGTATGCGTGTTCTGTAATGTTCAATGTAGTATGTATGCGTGTTCTGTAATGTTCAATGTAGTATGCATATATGTTCTGTGGTGTTCTATTCGGAGAGGGAACATTCGTTTTCAATAAAATCCTGTATGTATGTATTGTTCGAGGAAGAACAAAATTTTCAGAATGGCCGAGTGAAGGATGAGGATTAAAGAAAAGAAACTTTCTCTTCGAGATTATCCGGCATTTGTTTGTTTAGGCGATAATACGTGAGGAATGCGTCACTATGTTTCGTTTTATGTTTCGTCGCATGGAAACCACTTGATGTTTTTCGTAGATTAATAGATGAATATTCGAGAGGGACCGAGAAGTTTCTAGAACGATTAAAAAGTATAAAAGGGAAGCGTTTCGGTTCGGACCGAGTTCAGTGTAAGTACAGCTACGGTATAGTTAAGTGTTAGCGTTATATTTTTAATAAATTGTTACTTCTGATTACAATCACACTCCTCACTATTTTTACCACATATATACATAATTTAAACATCCTACAATATTATTATAATAATATTAATATAATATTAATATATACATATAAAACATATCCATATATATATATAAAATACAAATATATTTTTTTTATGTTATTCATTTTCTATTTTTGAATTTTTATGTACATTGGACATTTCCTTTTTAATCTTTTTCTAATGCGAGTAGCATACGTTTTTATAGCTAGTTAGTTGGGTAAATAAAATATATACACATATACATATTGTGACCATAATTATTAAACTAGTTTATGTCATAAATCTCTTTCTTCGAGATATTTAAAAGATAACATTTGAACACTAAATGAATTCTATATAATGTAAATATGACAACCATTATCTAATGGTTCATTTTTGACAATATAGTGAAAATTACATTGAATTAATTAGGTTTAAAATAATGTGGTGTGAGATTACTGATAAACCCCCCTTTTTTTTTAATTTTAACTTTGATCACTTTCATAACTGAGTACATATATACTAAAAAAAAGTTGTAGTAAAAAAATCTTTTTTGCATACAAGAATCCTATTTAAAATAATTCAACCATAATTTTGATTATTCATTGAACTTTGATGATTTATCCGTCTCGTTTGTCGCTGGTTAATCAAGGTCCTACTATATATATTCATTAAACCTACATACATACTTTTGTTATGTTTTTATTTAAATAAATTTATGTTTTTTTGACGACTCTGTCTCTTTGTACTTACATGATGTTCGGTATTAATTGGGGATTCGTCTATTCTCAAACCATGTTAGAGTAAAACCATGTTCTAGGATACCCTGTTTTATTCTCAAACTCTACTAAAACGAAAAGATTCTATAAAAATACCGTACTATACGGAGTTATTCAAATTCTAGAAAAATTCTTTTAATTTAATGATTTTAAAATTATTTACGTATAAAAAAAGATTCCTTTTTTTTTTTTAGAAAAGTAAAATTAGTAAGTAAACATGAATGAAATTCTTTCCAATGGACTATCTTGAAATTAATTCTAAATTCGATTAAAATGCTTTCTTTTTATCTCTCTCTATAACTTTTTCAACTTGAAATTTGGCTCACCTTTCTCGATAAACGTTCTCAAACTTGATCGAATACGAGCTCGAGTCTTCATCACTTTGATCGCGAACGAGCTAAAGTTTCCTCTCATTTTTAATTTTGTCGTCTCCGCAGCAACTTTTTCTCTCCTCTCTATATATAGTATATAATATCGTCAGAACTATCATAACCTGTTTTACCGAGCGGATTCTCAATCGGTACACATCTGCAAATAAAAGATATCTTTAAAAATGTGAAATAAATGAACATAAAAAGTTTTGGGTATGAATCGTTCTTTTTTTTTTTTTTTTTTTAATAGTATAAGACCATTATTCCGATTTTGAGATATTCCAGAGTTTTAGTTTGAATTGAATTAAAAATATTGCTAAATGTTTTCATGAATTTAAATAATGTTTATAAAATACAAGCATGTTTAATTTTATTATTCGATAATAAAAAACGAGTTATGAAAAATTAGGTTCTAAAACTTATATTACTTCGGGGAAAAAATTAAAAATAAAAAATTTGTTGCATTAAGATTTTAAAGTGAAACTTTTTTTGCTGAATTCGTAATGATTTATTATGTCTACTTTGTTATTAACAATATGAAAAGAAGTTTTGTATGCCTGACTGAAACTATTATACTCTTCAATTAAACTTATACCACTTATAAAAGAAAAAGCTTATGCAACATAAAAAAACATAATTGAAACAGCATATTTTCTACATATTGCAATATATATATTATACCTTATATATTTATATATATATTAGATATGTTATAATAAATCTTAATAAAAAAAAAGTAAAAAACAGATTATTTATTTCTTTTAATATTATCAAAAATGGAAGTTTAATTTGTACGAGAAGTTCAACTTCTTCTCAGATAACAGCCTCATGCAAACTTTGAAAAAAAAAAAAAGTAAAAAATTATTTCAGATACATTTTCCGAGCTAATTTTTTCTTTACGCGATTAAACTTGCACTTAAGTTGATAACATGATTAATCGTTGAACGTTTTAATTCTCTAAGCGTATCTCAGTATTAACAGACACGAATCGATACTCTGTTTTCTATCCTAACCCGATAAAACTACGTCCTAATTATTTTCTAATTTGCAAATATAACGAGATAATTTTTGTCTAAATTAATTTTCTCTGAATAATTTTTTGATTTAATCAAATAGAAAATGTTTACATTTAATTACGGTTAACTTAATTACGGAGATTTTTTATTTTACATATATTTTTATGGTGTTAATATTAATATTTGATTATGAAGACAATAAAAATGTTATGTTACTATTATTAACATTCCTGTCGGATAATTTATATATGGGCCGTTTATTTTGAAAATGATGCAAGTCTTTTTCTGTTTCTTAAGGAAATGAAAAGTTTACATATTTTTCAATTAACAAATATAAGTTGATTATGTCAAGTCTGGCAGTGTTTCTACTAATTTCTCTCAATATGTAATTTACATATATAAATTTCTTTCTACGTAATTTTTTTTACAGGCCAATTTTAAATTGGACAAAGCATTGGTATTTTTAAAGGAATTAAACACCAACTAGTTATAAACAAAAAGTTTATGCTAAATTAAATATAAATTACATGTTAAATTAAAGTTGTGTAAAAAAAGTTTTGGTAAAAACAACATCGGGTGTATATTTATCTTGGAAGTAAGTAACTATACATTAAGTTGAAAACCTCTGATAATTAGATTTTAAAAAGTATACATTATAACCCGCTTAGTACAATGTTATCTTAGAGCTCTAAGAGAAAACATTTTTTCATCTGATATCCGAAAAAACTGGCTAGAAAGATAACAAAGGTAATGTAAAGATCTCCTATGCGCCGTTTTTGACGTCGGTAAGAGCTCTAAAACCTGATATACAATAGTTAACATTAATAAGATGAAATTCGGAGGTTATTCAAGATATTTTTTTTTTTTCTTGAATAAAGTAAAATATTTCATATTTTAATAATTTTTATTTTCTTATAGTTGATACATTAGTAGAATAATTTATATTGAAATATTAATTATTATAATTAAATGCAAAAATATAATAACTAAATAAAATATACGATAATTATAAAAAATATAATATACTATGGTTTAGTTACTATAAGCTAATCGTATAATTTTTTTTTTTTTAAATAGAAGAGATGGAAACTGAATCAACAATAATTTTATAAATACTGTTTCGAATATTGACAATAAAATCTTTAAATTATCAAATTTCTCCATCTTTTTTCTCGTTTTATTGCTTAGTTTTATTTTCTCGCAATAAGTACATATTTATATATGGATCAATTGATTATTTTTAACACGATAAATACATGTTTCGCTTCTACCGGGCATTTGAAGGCCACAGACAGTTTTTGTTTTTTTATATTTTTAATACTTGTAAAATTGTTAAGCCTTAGCAGTCTTCGAAAAATTGTTCAAAGTAGCACAATTTTGCGATATATTTAAATAATTAAATAATGTAAAATAAGCGAAGATCTATTGAGCTTTTGATAAAAAAGCTATGATAAGCTCTTTTGCAGTTTTAGAATGTTTCATTAAAGCAAATATAAATCTACTACTCTTTTCTCTCTTCTATCTCTTTGTATTTTAGTTTTCAAAGTTCTCCGCTTTGTCTCGTATTACGTTACCTGGTTCAGCAAGCTGTAAAATTGCACTTTACTGTTCACGATTCATTGTGTGATAGTCTTTCATTAATGCATTGCAATTTGTATATTATATTGAGTTGTCCGTAAAGTTCGGGTCGGTTTATATAAATACATATGTTCGATTTATATTTTCATTATATAAATTAGTTTTTTTTTTCAAAATTATTTTTTTTTACATATATTATAAATATTAAATTAAAAAAAATTTTTTTTCTTATTTTCCCGGTAGATAGTTGTAAAATCGCATAACTCTGGTAATATTTGATCGAATTTGACAATATTTATGTAGATTAATAGCTGCCATATCAAAGAGTAATTAAAACATAAAGTTTTGGTATTTGTTTTTCCAATCAAAAGTTATTGCGTCTTAAAAATAAATTACAATGAGTAAGAAAGTTGGGACATTTTGAAGTTTTTTTTTTAAATAGAGAAGAGTATGGCTCAGATGTATGAGTCTTATGAACATGATGCAGTATTAGGATATGCGTGAGATAAAGTTGGTTCAAGTGTTTTTAATCTGGAAATTTTGATGTCAAAGATACACCTTGGGTCGATCAATTACAAAAAAAAGTCGATAAAATCATGGACTACAGTGATAAGAGTTATCACTTTACTTTAAAAATGACAAAAGGTGGTCGAACGAAACGACAGATAGTTTATTGAATAGATTTCATTTAAAATATTAAAAAAACTACTTTCTTCACTTTCACATTAATTTATTTTGAACTTTAAATAAATAGAACCTAAAATAATGAACAAACAAAGATTATTTTTCTTGAATAACAAATTTTATTAATAACATCTCACTTTAATGGATTTTTTTAAACACGTGAGGTATGCATTAGTTTCCGGCAGATTTAATAGTTATAATTTTTTTCCGAACGCTAATAAAGTAAATTATATTCCTCTATCACTAATTGTATTGTGCGCAGATTTTCCCAACATGGAGTTCTCTAATGATTGTGATAAGCTAATGATCAGGAAGAAGAAAGGTTGAATTCAAATAAGAAATAAAACACGTGATTGAGCCAATAGAAAATACATAATATTTTTATTAGCTCGTCAGGGAAAAGCCTTGCGGCATATAAATCCTCATTGATAAATTGTATATAATACTGAAAAGCGTCCAACCAAAGATTAGGACACGTGGTTCACCTCTCGCTCGCCTCGCTTCTAGATAGATACAATAATGAGTCTCGCCTCTGGCTCGTCTGTAGAGTGTCAAGAGAGTTTAAACACTTCGCTTATTCTCTTTCTCATCGGTTTGCTGCTTTCGCGGTGATGCACCTCTCTCTCTCGTACGTGGAAGTATAAGGGATACACTTATACCTCGCTTATATATAGGGTGATTCACTAACTCTTGCCAACAAGATAGCTCCGAGAATGTGACAGTTGCAGGAAAGTTTATACAACAAAAATTGCAAGAAAAATTCGGGAGTATAATATGACGTCAGTTTTTTTGTTAGGTTTAGTCGCTTCTAAGATTTAAGAGGCAAGTTTGTTTTTTTAAATGGAATGCTATGTTTCGGTACTTATTTATTGATAACGGCTGTCGTGGTGAATCCAATGATGTGTAATGGCGAATTCTGTTCTTCTCACAGCTTTATTTACTACCCTGATTTATTCCTAGATATCTCGCACTTGTTTTTATTATTAGTGTTACTGGATTGAGCTTGGAAAAAACTGTTTGTACATATTTTCAGGTCTTTCTTAAGAAAAACTTTATAGATCTATGCAGTTACGTTTTGTAAAATAATATAAGATAGCATAATATAAGACATAAGAAATAAAAATATATAATAAAAATTAACTTTATTTTATAAACGTTAAATGAGCATTCTTCATCATGCAGCATATCTATGAAGCAATTGATTCAAGAAGTTCTTTGATTATTGCAAATCATCAACCATGCTTGTATTACTATTCTCTTTATTAGTCATTTATACAATTGATTAGGACATTACATGAATAAATATAGTTTAGGACAAATTAGGTTTTTTATTGCTTTTTTTTCTCGTATTAATACTGGAAAGACTGCAACTTAGTATATACCTATATTGCCCAAAAGCAGTCAAAATGACTGCATCGTGAAAGAATTAGTAATGCGTAAAGAAATTTGTTTATAATGAATTTTTATTATTTTTATATTATTTACAATTATATAATAAGTTATTAATAAATATTACCAACAAAAAAATTTACATCACTAGGTCAAAAAATAATTGATTCATTATTATTTGTACATTTTATGCAAATGGGTTTCCCATATACCAAGCCGCCGCTATCTCCATTCCGTCTTAAAAAGTCAATAAGTCTTATTGAACAACTGCAACTTATCAAATATGTACGCCTAAATCGACAATTTATCATGTACTGTTATTTAGATACGAAGCCGCACTGGTCATATAAGAAATTTACTCAATTCAATAGTAAGAGTCATTTGATTCTATAATATTTCTCATGCAGTAAAAATGATTGCTTTTGGGCAATATAGGTATAACACATATATATACAGAAAATGAAGTAGGGTGGAGGTAACTACACAATTATTAATAAACGCATTTATATGTTTTACAAAAAGTCACAATATTCTAAGAAATTGTGTCATTATATACATAACTATTTTTATAATTGGAATTAAAAAGTAGTTAAAATGACTTCCTTGGGAAATATAGTGTTAAATTGTTTACCAAATAAAATTTAAGATTAAAGTAAGCTACTTTCTATTTTTTTTTATAGTTTTTGAATTGTAATATGAAAATAGAAAGTGTTCGGATTTTCAGGTATCTACAATATTTTACAACATAGGAGTTATATTTAGTTTCTACTTTTTCTTTTCCTATACATGTTATAATACAATAAATCTTACAATCTCAACAATTTAAAAAAAACTGGTGTATGTATTTATGTACGCACGTAAGAAGTTATACTTCTTCAGCGTACCAAAACGAATATAACCTCAATAACCTCAAAAATCACTTTAAAAATATAACTTCAAAAAAGTTATTGTTGGTGTCGTCGTCGTCGTAGTCGTTAATTTTCTTTTTACATAGAATACAGTTTATAAAGAAACCTTTTTCCCCCTCCTTGCTTGATGATCGATAATATTCGCTAATGTAAGCCGATTATTTTTCTTTTATTATTATATTTTTATTCATTTATTTATTTATTAAATTTTATAAATATATATTTATATATATAGCGTGACCAGATAAAAAGGGGTAGGATTGAAAATATGAGAAGATAAACTACTAATTATTATTAATTATTTATTTAACAAAAAAAAGAAAAAAAACATATTTTCAATCGATCGATCTATTACATATATAAAAAAGAATAAAAAAAAATATTAAAATAAGTCCACACTAAATATAAGGGAGATATATCGAATTACTTTATGCATCAACGGCCATGACTCGGTGATAGAACTACTTCCCGTTCGATCATTTAAGTCAAGCAGCACTAAGTACGATGCTGTGCACCGTAACCGACAAACTTCGTGGTGTCAATTTTTACCATGTCGCTCGTAAATATTTCACTCTCATCACATTTTCCCAAACGCGCCAAAAGAAGTATAACTTCAAAACTATTTTTCGAATCATTTTCAAAGAAAAACTTAAATTTTTTTATTCGTCAAAAGTATTTACATTTATTAACTATTGAGCACTATAAGTCTTCGTTATTGATCACAGATTTTTTTTTTAAATCTCAGATAATTCGTTACATAACTGATAAAAGTAAAAAAGAAATAATCTACATAGTGTTGTTTATAGCTTATATTGTTTACTCGTTGAGATATCGTGGAAGGTCCACATAAGCGCTAAACTTATTACTCCTGGTCGAATTAACAATTTTTAAACTTTTGGGTATAATTTCTCACATACAATCTCATTACAAGGCTATTTGTTTTTACGGAATTTTTAAAAATATGCATACAGTAAATGTTTCATTACTTACTTTTTCTCCCCTGTTTTTTTTTTTTTTTTTTTTTTAAGTGAAAGTAGTTGTAGCCTCTCCTATTTACTACGACCGGTCAATCTGACCAATCAGAAAAATTATGAAGACATTTATTCTTTTGAATTTATACACTCAATAAAAATAATAAGATTATCTAAATGTGCTCTCTGAAGGACAAACTGAAAGCGAAATGAATCTTTTTATTACATTGTCTGAAAGTGTCCATTGTTACAAAGGTGTAAACTGACTGTAAAGTAAGGTAGGTGTTACAAAACAAATTTATAATTATAGGAAAGAGAATAATCATAGTACAAAAGTTCAAAGGTTTTTCCCCGTTGCATATTAAGTTGTAAGTATTAATTTGAAGAAAAGAAAAATAAGCTAACCACATTTTGATCTAAATTTTGTATAATATTTTGTATATAGTGTATTATTTTCTAGTAGATATTTGAGCCGTTTATTTTGAAAGTAGCTTAAATATTCATTTTAATATATTTTTGTTGTTGATCGTAATAACATCTACAACTGGAAGTCAACTGTCATTAAAAACATTTCGCGGCAAAAAAATAGTCTTAAGTTATTATCAAAATAAACGGTTCATTTATTCGAAAAATGTCATAACATTCTAAAAATAAGACATCAATAAAAGAAATAAAAAGCATATAGAGGTAGTATTTGGATTTCAAAAAACAATAAATTTTGGAAACTGAAGATAATATAGATA
>QUOG01000382.1:0-10159 GCA_010416905.1 Polistes dorsalis
ATTTTTTATATACTATTCAAATGCCATCTGTGCATACTTGAACTTCCGGAAATGTGGCAAGCATTAAGAATAGAAAAGTAAGTGTTCCAGATGTAGTGTCGCTTCCCTAAAACGTATTACAAATTATATTTAACCTTTATTGAATAAAAAAAATTGTTAAACAATCTAAAATAAATTAAACTTACTGCAAAAACCATTGTATGAATTTCGTCACGAATATCTTGTTCCGAATATTCTCCTGTCTCGTAAAATGATTTAAATAGAAAATCAAGAAATGTACTTGTATGTTGTCCTTTATTCAGAAAAATATATAATTTATTATTTAGCATTATTATAAAAGTTTTCTATTCGTAAATGGATTAACAATAAAACTTGTTTTTAAACTGTTATACTTACTTGCATCTGACGCTTCCAATTCTGGAGTAATTTTATCTTTTTGCATTGACTCTTTTTTTTCCCGTATAATCTTGACGAATGAAATTTATATACATTAGTAAAATATTATTTTGTTTAGGCAATGGAATATTTCGATAAAATTAAATAATTTAAAATAAGAATAATCTTTTTATTTATACCTCGTTCGTGATTTTATTAAAGTGAGAAATAAGTTCCTGAAATCTTTTTCCCATAGATGAATTGTTAAAAATGATATTAGGATATAACCAGACTTTGACGATCCTTTGAAAAGTAATATCCATCGATCTGAATAAGAATAAAAGTTAATAAAAAAACAAATACAGAATAACTTTGCATTATATTATAAATATTAAAATATTCTAATTATATTTTATTACTCTGACATATATTCATCAAGTTTGCATTCGGGATTGTTCTGCAAATCAAGATCACGGCTTAAAAAGCTATCTGTCTCAGTACAAAAAGAAAACATATTTTAATTAACTTACTTATATTTATACAAATATTTGAAGCATTTAAAAATTTCAAAACCGTACCATATATTATATCCAAAGTACATAAATGTACATAATGTAGGGTATCTACATTTTTTCCTTTAGTTGTTTCTAAAATTGTAGCTAGTCTGTTTGAATTTTTTATTATTGAATCCATATGAGTCGAAAGAATTTGTTCTTTGAATATTGGATTTAAGATTTTTCGATGAATTTCCCATTTTAATGCTTCAAATAAAAGAATATTTATTTTATAAATTTGTTATGTTGTTTATTTTATTTATTTATCGAATAAAAAATAGGAAAATGGAAACCCTCTTATATGTATGTATATATGTATGTGTATTGTACTTTTTTTTAGATAGATTATTTATTTTAATTAAATATGTAACATATAAACCTGTGTGTTGATTACCTGGAGCAGTAAATAACCCATTACCCATAAGAGGTTTAAAAAAGTCATACGGCTGATGTTTCTCATAACTAAAAGTCCTTTTAGTTATAATCTAGAAAGAAAAGAAATAACGGAACGAAAATAAAAAGCAAAGAATAAATGAAAAAGAAATTTTGTAAATTTAACGACATTGCGGTAAATCTAATAAATCTTACCTCAATAGATCCAGGATCATCAAACATTATAAGTAATTTTGGACCTATCCAGAATCGCCATGGTGATGTATAGCTTGTTGATAGTTTCAAGAATTTATTGTAAACATCTAAGAAAAATTTATTTCATAATGTTATCATAAGTATAGATATTACAAATATGAAATACAAATACAACCAATTATTAGGAGTACAAATAAATTTCCGGAGTTTTTTGCCAAAAAAATAATATTTATTGTGAAAG
The DNA here is from genome assembly GCA_010416905.1 of Polistes dorsalis. Classification (NCBI taxonomy): domain Eukaryota; kingdom Metazoa; phylum Arthropoda; class Insecta; order Hymenoptera; family Vespidae; genus Polistes; species Polistes dorsalis. The sequence continues at coordinate 1,759 of QUOG01000382.1, forward strand.
AACGGTAGTTTAAATTTAATCGAAGTATTGTTCATCATTAGCAACTACTTTTTCCTATCTTTCAGGCAGCTTTGGGTTCCATGTCTGAAGAACTCCTTATCTTCTGAGGCTGCTCCGACAGAGCATGTGCCATTGACCGGAACAGACGATAGTCGGACGGCGCAATGTCTGATGAATACGGCGGGTGGGGTAGTACTTCCCAATCAAGTGTTTTCAAATAGTTTTTCACCGGAACCGCTACATGCGGACGAGCATTATCATGTAGAAGAATAATTTTGTCGTGTCTAAAGTAGTATTGAGGGCGTTTTTCCTTCAGAGTTCGGCTCAATTTCATCAATTGTGTTCGGTAGAAATTTCCAGTGATTGTTTCGCTTGGATTAAGCAGCTCGTAATACATCACACCCAACTGATCCCACCAAATACACAGCATGAGTTTTTTTCCATAAATATTCGGTTTTGCTGTGGATGTTGACGCGTGGCCAGGTAGTCCCCATGATTTTCTTCATTTTGGATTATCATAATGTATTCACTTTTCATCACCAGTTATGATTCGATGTAAAAAACCTTTTCTTTTGTGCCTAGCTAGCAGCATTTCACTCATGCATAATCGGCGTTCAACATCTCTCGGCTTTAATTCGTATGGAACCCAATTACCTTGTTTATGAATCATTCCTAACAATTTTAAACGATGTGAGACTGCTTGCTGAGTGACTTCTAAAGTAAGTGCAAGTTCTTTTTGCGGTTGAGACGAATCTTCCGCCAATAATTCCACCAATTCTGCATCCTCGTAAATTTTTGGCCTTCCACTGCGATCTTTGTCTTTTACGTCGAAATCACCGTTTTTAAACTTTTCAAACCACTCATAACATGTTCTCTCACTGAAGGCATCCTCATTACATGCTTCTACGAGCAATCGATGCGCCTCAGCTGCAGATTTTTTTAAATTAAAGAAGTAAATTAAAAGTTCCCGCATATGACGCTTATTTGGCTCAAATTTAGACATTTTTGGATAAAAAAAAATATGTGGGATGCGAGCACCTCCAAGCCAAACACTTAAGTAGGCGTTCGTGAGGAGATTGGACGGTGGGCCCTGGATAGCTCAATTGGTTAAAGAGCAGTCGCCCAGAAAGCGGAAGATCCGGGTTCGAGGCCCGGTCCAGTCTGTCCAACGGCCCAATTTTTTCACGAATCCTACAAATATATGATGCTAATACGAAGTTAATAATATGATAAGGTTATGTTGCTCTTGAATGAGTAACCTAATTTTCAAACCGGTTATAATCTGCGAATTCCAACGTAAGCATCGTGCAATGCTATCTCTCTCAAAACTGCGGAAACTTATTTGTACTCCTAATATTATTATACACGAACTTCTTTTACACGATTTTGATTTAACACGAATTAGGACAAACATTGAATTCCATTTTTACACGACTTATTTTCATTTAACACGATCGATCCACATTCTAAGAAGTAAATTTTGCTTTACTTTTTTTTATAACCGCGATATTGGAGACGAAGAATTAATTTTGCGTAAAAGTCAATAAATGGTAAGTTATAGTTTGAAAACCTTTGTTTTATTAACCCCTTAGCCTACAATATCGTCTCAAAAACATTGTAAGTCAGCTGGACCAAATGTAACCAAAATGTCTCATGTTAGAAGGAGTCGGTCAGTTAGGCACATCTCAGATTTTTTTCAAATTTTGCACACTTGTAATAATCCATGAGAATATTCATTGTGCCTTCAACCATTGCGTATATATTATCAGCCATTTGCGAAAAAACGCGGATTGAAATTTGACAACGAATAAATTCATTTTATATGTAACTCATATTATCTTGCCTAATTTTTGTGTTCATGAATTAGCGTGACATGTTTTTTTCTTTTTCAAATAATAATATACTTTGTATGATACATGTGCAATCTTTATGAAATCAAATGTTTAAGATTTTTCTATCATGAAAATTCATTGTTCATTGTATTATTTTTATTGATTTCTTGAGACCGGAACTAATCTTCTATTTCTCCATAAATGCAATATATTTTTTTACACGAATTTTATTTTACACGTATTCTTCGGGAACGTATCTATAGTGTAAACACAGGATTAGGTGTATACCTTCCATATCTCCAAGAAGCAAATGTAGGTTTCCAATTAGAGGATAAGCTTTTGGTCCTGAGAATCCTTTGACCATATTATATTCACGATATTTATTTATTAAATATTCCATTACGTAGAATAATATAATTATTATTACTGTTAAAGTAATAATTGTATCAATATATCCCATGATGAATTGACAAAATTTAATTATTACAGAAAAAGTAAAATTTGTTTCAAAATTATAGTAAACGTCCTCTTGTCAGTTTTGAGCAGATATTACGTTTATACATTATGCGGAGAATTTTAGTATCCGTTGCATTTGAACACAAACTGCAAAAAAATGAACAAACGGGTACTCTGCCCTGATTTCAAAGAAACCTGCAACACACGTAAACACAATGAGACCAAAATCTGATTTATATCAATTCATTTATTTTGTCCGTATGAATAATACTACAATAGTTTGCGTATTTGTAATCAATCATCCATTTAATTTCGAAGATTAGAGGAAGTTAATCCATGTTATAAACGTAGTTTCTTTTTAAAGAAATCTTTGTTTTTTTCCTTCCTTCTGTTTGACTTTATATTATACTCATAGATAATTGTTAAATAAATTATCGATTAGTGATTGAATTGAAATGGTTTTATTCTGCATTATTGCGTAAATACGTCGATCAGTTTTAGTTATTCAAGATAAAATACATAGTTTGATCTATCTTCGAGAAATGATAAGTTAAGAAATATTTATTCGGCCCGTAGAATGAATTAATTTTAATTAAGAGTTTAGAACAAACATTCAGATGTACAATAAAAATTAAAAATATGCTTATCCAAAGTTTAATAATTAAAAAAAATGTTTTTCGAACCAGCTTAAAAGACCCAGTACCGGAACGCTAAAAATGACAAGCCCTAATAGCGAAATATGATTGACCCAATACCGGAACAGTGAATGATAAAAGTTTCTCCAAATGCAAAAATTATGCTTCATCTAAATTATAATTAAGTCAATGAATAGTTGAAAAATTGAAGTTATTAATAATAGTATTTTATTATAAAAGATATAATTTTAATTATGAAAAATATAATTTTTATATTGAAAACGAAACATAAAACATTTAAAAATTGCAAATCAAATGAGTAAATCATAAATAAAAATAAAAAAAAACAAATTAAAAAAGAGAAAAAAAAATATATTTTCAACCTGATAATAAATGTCAACACAAGATTTTGAGGTTAAACTTTATAAATTAGTTTTAGAGCAAAATATTAAATACAAAAATTTTTTTTTATGTGCTTACTGTATTACTTATTGAATCACAAATAATTTTTTTTATTGCACTAGACCTTGCACTTTAACAAAATACACTGCATATGTCAGGCGGCAGAGTAAACATAGCAGACTGTTCCGGTATGGGGTCGGGCCAATTTCGAGTGTACCGATAGACGAACAGCAAAAATTAATAATTTTAATTAATTTTTTTTATATTAACACTTAAGACTGTGAATTCTAAATACCTCTGCGGACACATAAAAAAAAAACTTCTGAAAAAGTTGCTTTTTACATTTTTGACGAGCTTAAGACTACGAACTGCTTTCTTAGCAAATTCCTTAAGGAATCGAGTTAAGTCATCGAACTAAGTTTGGTCCTACAATTTTTATTTTTTTTTTAATATTAGTGATAGACTTGTAAGTTTTACTTACATTCTATTTCATGCCTAAACCATTAAAATTTCGAAAAAATAAAAATTCTTAAAATTCCATATCATATTCAATAAGATATGATATAATAATCCTAAAATCGTTCCGGTACTGGGTCACGTTCCGCTATAGGATCTTTTACCTTATATAATTATTATTATTATTTTTTTCTTTTTTAAGTTATTTTTTTCTTTGAAGTTATTTTTTGAAGTTTTTTTTGAGGTTATTGAGGTTATATTCGTTTTGGTACGCCAAAGAAGTATAACTTCTTAAGTGCGTACATAAGTACACACACCAGTTTTTTCAGGATTGCGTCAGAGTTACATCAGTGTTTTCTCAGAGTATTGTCAGAACGAAGCGAATATTTAACTTCCATCTCAATTTTTATACGAATTTATATAATTATCCACTAGCGCTGGTCCGATCGAATTGAAAATTCGTTTTCGATAATGTCGCTTGCGATGATAAAAATATAAAGAGAGAGTACTTCTCGGTTGAAACACATTCGAATACAGGTTGTTTTTATTTATCTCAATCCTATTCGCGAATTCGGAAACATTTGATTTATGATAACGTAAACTTATTGACTATATTTTAACAAAATGAAACGAATTTACATCTTATTTTGAACGACTACGTGTACGCATGCATTACGTATGATCATTTTCACGATCTACGTATGAAATGTTGGCAACAAAAATATGGATTTTTAGTAATAGGCATGGATAGGCTGTATACAAGTATAGAATAAAATTATATTCTTTTGTAATGTTATGATAGGTTTCGTACTAATAAGAATTTATAAACTCGTAAGAGGAAAGAATCTTTTTATTTCGAATTGTTTTTTATTCTTTTTATTCTGTTTTCCTTCATTGATTACCATTGCTCCGTTTAGATGTTGATCATCTTCGAAATACGTTTTTCAATGAATTCACGCCAATGATGTTAATTATACAATTCTACGTAGTAGACATAAAGCAAAGACAAAAAATATTTGTATTTACTACATTATTAATTGGTAATAAAATATAATATATATATTTGCATATTTTGTACTAACATTATTAGTAAGTATTATGAATAAACAAAAGTTAGTTATAGTATTTCGTAATTTACTCGAATATTCGTCGAATTGTGAAATTTCTCCGGGACATAAGTATTCGTACATCGTTAGTAATTAATAAAAATGTAATTGCCAGTTAATTAGTTGTTTATCACGTCCTAAAATAAAATTATTAATAAATGTATCGCAGGGAAGTTGGACAAGGTAAAAAAGAAATCAGAACGTTATGTTTTGATCTTGTTGAACGTTTCGTCCCTTTATTGAGACTTTTTCGGCAACTATAAAATATAATACATAACCTCAAAAATACCTAAATAAAATATCTAGATTAAGTTAGTATTGTTTAATTACATGTGTTATTGACATAGATAATTTGTACAAGGAAATCAACTTTTACATATTACAATTTGTTTAATTACATGTTTGAATTTAATGATTTATGATTTTACAAAAAAAAAAAAGAAAAACGATTTATATAAGCTAAGTGTATTTATTATTAAAACCTAATAATGTATGTCTTTTTAATACATAGGAGACTCTGAACATTGACGATCGAGGTAACCTTTAATAACTATTTTTTTGTACCTTACCATAACCTTAAAAATACATAGTTTTGAGATAAACTATGTATTTTTAAGATTATGTAATATATTTTATAGTTGCTGAAGAAGTTCTAACGAAGGATCGAAACGTTCAACAAGATCAAAATATAACTTTCCGATTTCTTTTTTACCTTGTCCAACTTCCCTGCGATACATGTAATTAAACAATACTAATTTAATCTAGATATTTTATTTAAGTATTTTTGAGGTTATGTATTATATTTTATAGTTGCCGAAGAAGTTCGAATTAAGGAACGAAACCTTCAACAAGATCAAAACATAACTTTCCGATTTCTTTTTTACCTTGTCCAACTTTCCTGCGATACGTTTATTAGTAATTGCCAGTACTTAATAGGATCCTTTTTTTGGCGAATGATTGCACCTAATCTCTTCGGCATTAATAATACTGTTACATCCAGAAAACGAGAGTTTTTAGAAATCATTACTAACAATAAGCCTGTTTTAGCTACTCTGCATTCGTCGAGTTTAGTCAGAACCAGGCAGGTTCGCTTTTCTCGAAGATTAAATAACGGTAAAGAATGACAAATTACGAAAGGGTCATGAGAAGATCGATTATCTGGGAGATAGGATGGTAGGATGATTCGAAAAATTGATTTGCTTTGTGAAAATTGTTCACCAGAGCTCTGGTTCTCAATACACTTAATAAGATTATTTACTTACAGAAATGAGAACTGGTGTTCCGAATTAGGATGATCGTCAATAGTAAAAACGTAGGCTGACTGATCGTGGAGATAATTTTGTAGATTGTACGTTAATCGTTGAACTTGAAGTAACTGTTAATGACAGCGATAATAACGATAATAATAATAGTAGTAACGTATAATTGACGTAAGTCTGATTTTAGCTGCTTATATGAGCCAATGGTCTCCCTGGTGGGGTTGTCATAAGTCCCATTTCTCTGCGTCAGTCATTCCAAGCTTCCCCTACCAACGCATCTTTCTTATACATTATTTTTCCATGCATGCAACTATTTCAATGCGTTAACATTATTATCACAAGTATGCCTCGGCATTCGTCAATGTTGCATTGGCGGAGATCTGTTTCGGTTCGCACATTGTAGCAACGGCTAGGGTGGACTCGGATTTCTTTTAGCGACACTCTGGCGCCTATGGTTCTCACAGGAATTCCTAACAATAAGTTTCCCAACTTCTTTGTTTCCGTGGGCATCGGTAATTTTGCTGCGAGTGTTTTATTTCTGCTGATATACTTAATCATGCTTCTTTTGTTTATCCGTGTTTCTCGTTCCCAGGCGGAAGAGAGTTCAATCTACCCATTTAACTACTATGTTTGTGTTGTGTTTTTGGTTAGCGCATGAACGACCATCGAAATCGAACGGGGTGAGGGATGCCCGCTATGCCAAGTCAATGTTCTGTGAAAGAATATTGAAGATAAATTAGAAGAGGAAAAAGAAAAATCCAGTATGGAATTATCGTGGCGGAATGGTTACAGAATTAAGTTTTTAATACAATGTAGTGTTATATTATCTTACTTCTTTTTTTTTAAATCCAAGTAGTTTGCTTAAAGGGGTGAGATGCGGTCAGGATTTTCAAAAAATGGATTTGTTTTTTTGGGGGGCATTTTCGTGCAGTATGATGTTTAGAAAATATTCTCTGAAAATTTCAAGTTGATCCGGAAAATATTCTTCACTCCATGTAAGCTGTAAACAAAAATTTTTCACTTTGTGTAAACGTCTCTTCGAAACTTTAAACGCGTTTTTCTCAAAACGGTATTTTCAAAGTCGGTGCCGGTCGGTTTCTCAGAAATGGCTCAACCGATTGGTCTTAAATTTTTACACAATCTTCTTAGATATATTTCTCAGGTATTTAGAAAATTTAGAAATTTTTTAAATAGTATTAGAATTAAAAAAAATATTTTGTGAGAAATTGTCGAATGTGCCGATAGATGTCTCATAAATCTCGCAAGTGTCTTTTACTTCGATAGGTATAAAGTTAGAAATTTTGATTCGATCAATTGGGTAGCCTGCTCGGTTCCCCCCGCGCAGTAAGACGCAACCTTGACAAAACTCTTTACTGGAGTTAGGAGATGGTGATTTCATCACCATGTCTCTTTCCTCTATGGAACTGTTGGGTTTAATTGTTTTCGTACAGTTTAAAAAGCGAAACAATGTATGTCAGGGAGCCTACCCCCATTTTATGTGTTCAACTTAAACATAAATATCTCTCTACAGGAACTGACTGTTATTAAATTGCTGCAAGGTTTTACTTACCGTCGCATATATTATTTATATTTACTCCGGCGTTGTTGCAGTCTTCTCTGGTGAATTAGATTTAGCTAAATATGAAGGAAAAAAGTTAAATTAGAATAGTATTAAAACACGTAGTCGTTGAAGCCAAAAATGAAAGTACAATACTTTATGATGAGGCTAGTCAGGGAAGAAAAGCCATGCGGTATAAAAACCCTAATTGTTATCCGTCTACTCGTCGATAATGTTCAACCACGGACAACGCATGTGGGCTCTACAACACCTACTTCTCGTACATCCTGATGGATATTCTGGGAATATAACAAGATTGATGGTATTCTCACCAATAGGTTCGGGTTAGGAACGTCGGGCGGTGATACAAACGCAACCACTTCCTCATTTCTTCCCTCCTCCTTCGTTTGCCATCTTTATGGTAAACCCTTTGGTACGATGATCCAAATATATGGGATATACTTGTTCTTACAATAGTTCGCTCACTGCTTGTCTCTGATATATCGTTATAGGCGTCCTGCGGAAGAATAGAACGAGTGTTTTTTGATAATGGGCCCAGCAGGGCGCACGTACTCAAGGTCCGAGTGGTGGGGATGCGAATGTTAGCACTTAATAACTCTCTATGGCACTAGGGTGCGCATTATGAATATAAGATAATAGTTTACGATTGCTTCCGATCGTACAATATTGCTTGCTT
>QUOG01000385.1:0-10081 GCA_010416905.1 Polistes dorsalis
TGTATTTCAACCAGGGTTTTTATGCCGAAAGGCTTTTCCCTGCAACGAGCCAAATAAATCGTACTTATTAGTACTGACTGGGCTCAAAAATATATTCTAATTTATTTTCACCTACCCTCATTCCTCATCCACCTATAAGTGCATTTTCAGCGACAAAAAACCACCGGAGTACCGATACAAGGCGTCGGTCGTTCAACATTAAAATTTGGTCCTTCGAGCCGGATCGGGAGCTTCCTCCCCACTTCGTCCGGCATCCATTTTGCAAGCAGTCCGCTACAAGCTGAAGAGAAAGAGGCAACGGAAAACTTCCGATCGAGCAACAAAGAAGCGGTGAGTCATCGCTACAAGCCTAGAAGCTGCCTTTGTTCGAGACTGTGAGTACGACACACGAGACATTTATTAATCCAGAGGATTCACGTGAGTTTTTGAAAAAGGATTTCCTAAGTTAACATTTTTTCGGAATTGTAGTTCCCCCTCTTTTCTCTTTAACCTTCCGCCTTTGTCGTGAAAATGCCTCGTTCGACTAAATCGCGTAGTGAGATCGAACGCGTTACATTGAGATACGGTCATATTAAAAGAAGAATTGAACAAGTTAACAAATTATTAAGAGAAGTAGATCGCGTAAATCCGCTTGATATTAAAAGGTTAAAGGTTAGAATCATCGAACTCGACAAAGATATAGTAATACTAAAGGAAATATTAGAAGCACCGCCTGAAAATATCGAACAAGCATTATTTGAGGAGATTAACTCAAATTTAGAAATCGCGTTCGAGATCAAAGCCGAAGCCGAGTTAGTAGAAAGATTCGAAACAATTAGCGTTCAAAGCACAAATTCATCGGCCGCGAGTTTGACTTCTCATACGGGCATAGCGATTAACAATCCGTCCATAGAAAATAATTATAGGATACTAGCCGTGCAGTTGCCTCGGTTCGACGGGCAACACGAAGAATGTCCGAGTTTTGTGGACGCGTTCCAATCGGTGATAGGAAAGAATTCTGAACTTCGTGAGATTTAAAAATTTAACTATCTGAAATCATGTTTGGCGGGACCGGCCGCAGAAAAGATACGCGCGCTCGAAATCACCGCAGATAATTATCCCATAGTCTGGAAGACGTTGAACGACTATTACAACGATCCACTAATATTAATTAATAAGCACGTGCAGGCCATATTGGAAGGCCCTCCGATTAACGATGATTTTCCCGAGTCATTAATCGCCGCGTCCGATGCGTTGAATGCGAATTATGGAGCGTTATTAGCAACTAAAAAGTCATTCGTCGATCAGTTTGCCATTTCCGCGCATCTCTCGCAAGTAAATTCGGCTACTCGCCTCCGATGGGAGGAACAGCGATCGCGAGACACGTTACCCACAGTAGAAGAGTTTATGGTCTTTTTACGCGAGAGAGGAAAGGCGTTACTAATCACTAAATCAACGGAAAGGAATAGAAGAATTGAACGTAGGAACGCGCCGATAAAGCCCGATAGGACACAGCTTCGGTCGAGGAGGACATTGCGTAACGAGCCCATTTTTAACAGTCCGCGAAATTGGCCGCGAAATACCGACCGAAGAGGACAGCGACCACTTCAAGCGTATTCCACTCGTGCACCTATCTCGTGTGGCATATGTCGCGATAGGCATCATACTACGGAGTGCGAGCAATTGCTTAGGGCGGAACCTGAGATTCGCAAAAAAATCGTGGTTAACGCCAATTTATGCTTGAACTGTCTTCAAGCGGGTCATCGCTTCAATGTGTGCAAGAAGGGCCGTTGCAAGAAGTGCAACGGCGGACACCATGAATTATTGCATATAAGAGAGACCGTTGCAGCAAGTGCAACGGTGGGCACCACGAACAATGGCATTAAAAGGGCATTGAGAATGCGGGATGCACAAGCACGGCTCAGTCACTCGCAAGCACCCGCGTTGTTGCTAACGGCGGTGGTGCATTTGTTAGATCGCGACGGAAGGCCACACGAGTGCCGTGTACTCCTGGATTCGGGTTCCGAAGCACATTTTCTAACGATCCGGTTCGCGAAGCTTCTACGTATAGCCACACAAGACGTGGACGTACCGATATCAGGATTAAATCAAACTAAAACTAAAGTTAGCCAGGCGATCGAGACAATTATGAAATCGCGAACAGAAGATTACGCGATAAGTTTAAAATTTTTACTTCTACCAACCGTAACGAATCGGTTGCCCGCTCAACGAATTCCGCGAGAAGAGTTAGTCATTCCGGCAGGGATCCAATTGGCAGATCCTGAATTTCATCAACCCGCAAATGTGGACGCGATTCTAGGGATCGAAATCTTTGCGTCCTTATGGCGCTCGGGTCAGACCATCCGATTAAGTGATGGTCTAATAGCACAGAAAACGGTGTTAGGTTGGCTCGTTATGAACGCAGGGAACACGCGTATTCCACAGAGTGTTAGTTGTCACGCTGCTACCATCGAGCTACAATCACAAGTAGAAAAATTTTGGAAAATTGAGGAAATAGCGGATAATAATATTCGATCGCATGAGGAACAGTTATGCGAGGTTCATTACAAAAACAATACGCGACGGGATGAATCGGGCAGATATATAGTGAGGTTGCCTTTTAAGGAAGAGGATCGACAGTTAGGCGATTCTTACGCGAACGCGCTGCGAAGGTTTCACGCGCTCGAACGATCATTATCGCGCAAGCCTGAGATGAAGGATGAGTACACAAGGTTTTTATCTGAATATGAGGAACTAAAGCATATGACAAGAATAGAAGGAGCATCCCGTGAAGAAGGATATTATTTGCCTCATCATGCCGTATTAAAACAGACTAGTATTACCACTAAGCTGCGAGTAGTTTTTGACGCGTCGGCAAAAACAACCAATGGAAGGTCGCTAAATAATGTCTTAATGGTTGGTCCAACAATACAGGAGGACCTTTTTACACTTCTTGTGAGATTTAGATCGCGCGCTATCGCGATAACCGCGGACATCGCGAAAATGTACCGGCAAATACGAATGGATCCACGCGATCGCAAATATCAAAATATTCTTTGGCGCCCGAATAGGAATGAGCCCGTGAGAACATATAGGTTAAACACTGTAACTTACGGAACCGCCTCCGCATCGTTTTTAGCAACGCGAACATTGCATCAACTCGCGAGCGACGAATTTCAGCAATTCCCAAACGCCGCTATCGTACTTAAAGAGGATTTTTATGTGGATGATTTATTAACAGGAGCACATACAGTTAGAGAAGCGAAACAAATCCGCGATCAATTAATCCAAATCACTAAGAGAGCAGGTATGCATTTGAGGCAATGGGCTTCTAATTGCGTAGAAATCTTAGAGGATTTAGATACTACCGATAATAATATAGTGAGCCTGGATTCGTCAGGCACCGTTAAAACTTTAGGCATTAATTGGAACGCAGCCGAGGATAACATAGGTTATACGGTAAAGAGAGTAAATGATAAAACAAGGATCACTAAGCGTAGCATATTATCCGAGATATCGCGACTATTCGATCCATTAGGTTTGCTAGCTCCGGTAGTAATCACCGCCAAAATCGTGATGCAAGGTTTATGGCAATTAAAATCATCGTGGGACGAAGAAGTCCCAACCGATATGAACGAGATGTGGCAAACTTTTCGACGAAACCTCCCGACGCTCGAGAAGATAAGATTCACGCGAAACGTCGCGGGAGACGGAAAAGAAATAGAAATGCACGGTTTCTGCGATGCGAGCGAAAAGGCTTACGGCGCGTGTATATACGTGAAAACCATGGGAAAGAATCCCCGAGTATCGTTACTTTGCGCAAAATCAAGGGTAGCTCCGCTAAAAACACAATCTCTTCCGCGTTTAGAACTTTGCGGCGCATTAATACTCTCGCGATTGTTTAAGACCACAAAGAACGCTTTACGTAGAAGTAACATTCGCCGTGCAATATTTTGGTCAGATTCGACAATAGTATTGCACTGGATTAACACTCCGCCGCACACCTTAAAAACTTTTGTGTCACATCGCGTAGCGGAAATTCAGGAAAACACAGCCCGCGAGCTGTGGCGACATGTACCATCCGAACATAACCCCGCGGACTTAATATCTCGAGGCGTTACTCCCATTGAACTTCATGAAAATAAAATATGGAAGTCAGGACCGGCGTGGCTCGTTAAACCGGAATCAAATTGGCCACACAGTCGATTAGAACCAATCGAAATTCCAGAAATAAGAAGAATTGCAGCGCACGCGACATTGAACACTCCATTTAATTTATTTACACGGTATTCTTCATTTATAAAGTTAAAACGGGTAATAGCTTATTGCGTTAGGTTCGCACGCAACTCGCGCAATACAAAGGAAAAAAGGATAATAGGCGAATTAACGGTAGACGAGTTAAAGGACGCAGAATCAATTGTTATTAAATATGTGCAAAAAGAAGCATTCTCCGAGATCATCAAACGTATCAAATCTAAGAAAGAGGTTTGCGCGTCGTTTTCTGTACTTAACCCTTTTATTGATAGTTTGGGAATAATAAGAGTAGGAGGTAGATTAACCAAAAGTAATTTGCCATACGAACGAAAACATCCGGCACTGCTGCCCAAGGATCATGCGATTACAAACGCGATAATACGTGAAAAACATTTTCAGATAGGTCACGGTGGTACGCAAGCCACATTGAATGCTATTCGCGAATCGTTTTGGCCAATAAACGGGCGAAGTAGCGTAAAAAGAGTAATTTATAAGTGCATCATTTGTCGGCGGTTAAAACCCACCACGCCTCAATATCCAATGAGTGATTTACCTGCGAATCGTCTATTACAAAATCGTCCATTTCTTCATACCGGCGTAGATTTTTGTGGACCGTTATTTATAAAGGAAAAGCAACATCGGAATCGTGGCCGCATTAAGATATACGTAGCAGTATTCGTTTGCTTCAGCACTAAGGCCGTACATCTAGAACTCGTGAGCGATTTAACAACTGAAGCCTTTTTAGCAGCCTTATATAGATTCATGGCTCGCCGTGGTAAATGTTCGGACATATATTCTGACAATGCGACAAATTTTGTAGGTTCCGCGAACGAATTAGAGGCCCGTGTATCGCGAAGTTTAGCAAACGAAGGAATAAAATGGCATTTCATCCCACCGCGTTCCCCTCATTTCGGAGGTCTGTGGGAAGCGGCGGTAAAATCATTTAAACACCATTTAGTACGAATTGTCGGCGATACTTTATTAGGATACGAAGCGTTATTAACTTATGTTTTAGAAATAGAGGCAATCCTTAATTCCCGTCCTATCACTCCCCTGTCTAATGATCCAAATGATCTTCGTGCTCTCACGCCTGGACATTTTTTAATTGGCGAATCATTGACGAGTTTACCAGAAGATGATTATCGGGATATACCATCTGGACGTCTATCACAATGGCAACATGTCCAGCAGATGAAACAACATTTTTGGAATCGTTGGAACAAGGAATATTTGAATGAACAAACAGTTAGAAAAAAGTGGCACAGAGGTACAACCGACGACATAAGCCCGGGTACTTCAGTTATTCTACGTGAAGACAATTCCCCACCTCTTAAATGGCCTTTAGGACGCGTTACGGAAGTACATAAAGGTTCCGACGGTATAGCCCGCGTGGTAACTGTGAAAACCGCCAACGGTCTTTTAAAACGCGGTATTAAACGTCTTTCTCCTTTGCTGTACGATGCATAAAAATTTTGAATTGAGAGTTAGTAGAAGTAATTATTATTTATGTTTAATTCATCTGTAATATCTTATTATTTGAATGTATGCATTTGAATGAATGTATTTACTAATGTATATGTAAGTGTGTGTGTGCGTGTTGAACGGTGCCCGTTCAAGGGGGGCGGTATGTTGCGTAGTCCTACGCAAGCGAGTGAGTGGGGATCGTTTCTAGACGCTTCGAGACGTATCGACGCGTGCCAAAATGTAGCAACGAAGAAAACATCTTAGTTACGGTGTAACAAAGGAGCGCAGCGAGCTCCTTGCAGGGCGCTTTCGTTCTTCTAGCACGCGTTCTCCCACCATTTCTATTAGTCCAATCATATGCATCGACAGCTACGGTTTCTAGCTTTGCGTTAATTGCTCCACGCGTTGCGTCGTCTTTTTCTATATAAGCCGCGCGCTTTCACGCTTAATTATTATTCTACCACGAGACCTGCGAGCGATCACTTCGAAGAGAGCTACACTCCTGCGCTACTATTACATCAGCGGAACAAAAGAACAAGAGAAGAAAGCCACGTGGTCAGAATTATATTCTGCCTTTGAATTACTATCACCTTCGATAGCTGCCGATAGGCAAGCCAGCGACACTTCATCATCAGCTGTATTTCAACCAGGGTTTTTATGCCGAAAGGCTTTTCCCTGCAACGAGCCAAATAAATCGTACTTATTAGTACTGACTGGGCTCAAAAATATATTCTAATTTATTTTCACCTACCCTCATTCCTCATCCACCTATAAGTGCATTTTCAGCGACAAAAAACCACCGGAGTACCGATACAAGGCGTCGGTCGTTCAACATTAAAATTTGGTCCTTCGAGCCGGATCGGGAGCTTCCTCCCCACTTCGTCCGGCATCCATTTTGCAAGCAGTCCGCTACAAGCTGAAGAGAAAGAGGCAACGGAAAACTTCCGATCGAGCAACAAAGAAGCGGTGAGTCATCGCTACAAGCCTAGAAGCTGCCTTTGTTCGAGACTGTGAGTACGACACACGAGACATTTATTAATCCAGAGGATTCACGTGAGTTTTTGAAAAAGGATTTCCTAAGTTAACATTTTTTCGGAATTGTAGTTCCCCCTCTTTTCTCTTTAACCTTCCGCCTTTGTCGTGAAAATGCCTCGTTCGACTAAATCGCGTAGTGAGATCGAACGCGTTACATTGAGATACGGTCATATTAAAAGAAGAATTGAACAAGTTAACAAATTATTAAGAGAAGTAGATCGCGTAAATCCGCTTGATATTAAAAGGTTAAAGGTTAGAATCATCGAACTCGACAAAGATATAGTAATACTAAAGGAAATATTAGAAGCACCGCCTGAAAATATCGAACAAGCATTATTTGAGGAGATTAACTCAAATTTAGAAATCGCGTTCGAGATCAAAGCCGAAGCCGAGTTAGTAGAAAGATTCGAAACAATTAGCGTTCAAAGCACAAATTCATCGGCCGCGAGTTTGACTTCTCATACGGGCATAGCGATTAACAATCCGTCCATAGAAAATAATTATAGGATACTAGCCGTGCAGTTGCCTCGGTTCGACGGGCAACACGAAGAATGTCCGAGTTTTGTGGACGCGTTCCAATCGGTGATAGGAAAGAATTCTGAACTTCGTGAGATTTAAAAATTTAACTATCTGAAATCATGTTTGGCGGGACCGGCCGCAGAAAAGATACGCGCGCTCGAAATCACCGCAGATAATTATCCCATAGTCTGGAAGACGTTGAACGACTATTACAACGATCCACTAATATTAATTAATAAGCACGTGCAGGCCATATTGGAAGGCCCTCCGATTAACGATGATTTTCCCGAGTCATTAATCGCCGCGTCCGATGCGTTGAATGCGAATTATGGAGCGTTATTAGCAACTAAAAAGTCATTCGTCGATCAGTTTGCCATTTCCGCGCATCTCTCGCAAGTAAATTCGGCTACTCGCCTCCGATGGGAGGAACAGCGATCGCGAGACACGTTACCCACAGTAGAAGAGTTTATGGTCTTTTTACGCGAGAGAGGAAAGGCGTTACTAATCACTAAATCAACGGAAAGGAATAGAAGAATTGAACGTAGGAACGCGCCGATAAAGCCCGATAGGACACAGCTTCGGTCGAGGAGGACATTGCGTAACGAGCCCATTTTTAACAGTCCGCGAAATTGGCCGCGAAATACCGACCGAAGAGGACAGCGACCACTTCAAGCGTATTCCACTCGTGCACCTATCTCGTGTGGCATATGTCGCGATAGGCATCATACTACGGAGTGCGAGCAATTGCTTAGGGCGGAACCTGAGATTCGCAAAAAAATCGTGGTTAACGCCAATTTATGCTTGAACTGTCTTCAAGCGGGTCATCGCTTCAATGTGTGCAAGAAGGGCCGTTGCAAGAAGTGCAACGGCGGACACCATGAATTATTGCATATAAGAGAGACCGTTGCAGCAAGTGCAACGGTGGGCACCACGAACAATGGCATTAAAAGGGCATTGAGAATGCGGGATGCACAAGCACGGCTCAGTCACTCGCAAGCACCCGCGTTGTTGCTAACGGCGGTGGTGCATTTGTTAGATCGCGACGGAAGGCCACACGAGTGCCGTGTACTCCTGGATTCGGGTTCCGAAGCACATTTTCTAACGATCCGGTTCGCGAAGCTTCTACGTATAGCCACACAAGACGTGGACGTACCGATATCAGGATTAAATCAAACTAAAACTAAAGTTAGCCAGGCGATCGAGACAATTATGAAATCGCGAACAGAAGATTACGCGATAAGTTTAAAATTTTTACTTCTACCAACCGTAACGAATCGGTTGCCCGCTCAACGAATTCCGCGAGAAGAGTTAGTCATTCCGGCAGGGATCCAATTGGCAGATCCTGAATTTCATCAACCCGCAAATGTGGACGCGATTCTAGGGATCGAAATCTTTGCGTCCTTATGGCGCTCGGGTCAGACCATCCGATTAAGTGATGGTCTAATAGCACAGAAAACGGTGTTAGGTTGGCTCGTTATGAACGCAGGGAACACGCGTATTCCACAGAGTGTTAGTTGTCACGCTGCTACCATCGAGCTACAATCACAAGTAGAAAAATTTTGGAAAATTGAGGAAATAGCGGATAATAATATTCGATCGCATGAGGAACAGTTATGCGAGGTTCATTACAAAAACAATACGCGACGGGATGAATCGGGCAGATATATAGTGAGGTTGCCTTTTAAGGAAGAGGATCGACAGTTAGGCGATTCTTACGCGAACGCGCTGCGAAGGTTTCACGCGCTCGAACGATCATTATCGCGCAAGCCTGAGATGAAGGATGAGTACACAAGGTTTTTATCTGAATATGAGGAACTAAAGCATATGACAAGAATAGAAGGAGCATCCCGTGAAGAAGGATATTATTTGCCTCATCATGCCGTATTAAAACAGACTAGTATTACCACTAAGCTGCGAGTAGTTTTTGACGCGTCGGCAAAAACAACCAATGGAAGGTCGCTAAATAATGTCTTAATGGTTGGTCCAACAATACAGGAGGACCTTTTTACACTTCTTGTGAGATTTAGATCGCGCGCTATCGCGATAACCGCGGACATCGCGAAAATGTACCGGCAAATACGAATGGATCCACGCGATCGCAAATATCAAAATATTCTTTGGCGCCCGAATAGGAATGAGCCCGTGAGAACATATAGGTTAAACACTGTAACTTACGGAACCGCCTCCGCATCGTTTTTAGCAACGCGAACATTGCATCAACTCGCGAGCGACGAATTTCAGCAATTCCCAAACGCCGCTATCGTACTTAAAGAGGATTTTTATGTGGATGATTTATTAACAGGAGCACATACAGTTAGAGAAGCGAAACAAATCCGCGATCAATTAATCCAAATCACTAAGAGAGCAGGTATGCATTTGAGGCAATGGGCTTCTAATTGCGTAGAAATCTTAGAGGATTTAGATACTACCGATAATAATATAGTGAGCCTGGATTCGTCAGGCACCGTTAAAACTTTAGGCATTAATTGGAACGCAGCCGAGGATAACATAGGTTATACGGTAAAGAGAGTAAATGATAAAACAAGGATCACTAAGCGTAGCATATTATCCGAGATATCGCGACTATTCGATCCATTAGGTTTGCTAGCTCCGGTAGTAATCACCGCCAAAATCGTGATGCAAGGTTTATGGCAATTAAAATCATCGTGGGACGAAGAAGTCCCAACCGATATGAACGAGATGTGGCAAACTTTTCGACGAAACCTCCCGACGCTCGAGAAGATAAGATTCACGCGAAACGTCGCGGGAGACGGAAAAGAAATAGAAATGCACGGTTTCTGCGATGCGAGCGAAAAGGCTTACGGCGCGT